>CATQJL010000316.1:50310015-50505015 GCA_958299035.1 Cylicocyclus nassatus | reverse complement strand
ACATGCAAAAGCATGAGTAAATTCGTTGAGTGGATCCCTCAGAAATTGCGCGCCAAACGAGTCCACCTGGCTGCTGTATCGCAAATTTCGGTCCGTATCACCACTTTTCGCAGAGTCGTGGATTAGTTTGGTAAGCAAGTGTACAAGCATTTAGCTTAGCACGAAAAATGGTCGAAAGTTTAATACATAACGAAAACGGCGCCAAAAAGAATTGGTTGTGTAAATGGTCAATTTGCCAAGGTTCTAGCTAAGCGTTTGAGAAGATTTTCGCACAGAGATGTAGCTCACGGCTACTATTACCTCTATGGCGACTACCATGCCATGACAAATCCAAAAACCTATTCAAATTTGCGTTTGTCTTCCTGCGAAAGGTTTCATCCACGCGAAATCACCGATCTCACGTAAAAAACACTTTTTAAATGAGTGGTTGTTCACACTTTATTCGTGGTAGTCGGCATAGCGCGGTGAGTTCCAGTGCCACGATTTTACGAGAGTGACTAAGGCACATAGATAGTAGAGCCAGTGCGAGCCTCTGCGAAGCAGAGGTGACGCACTGGTAATATATAACAGACCTGAGGAAGAATTACGCAATCATCAGCCCATCTCGTCATTTGAACAGGTCCTTTTTCAGGGCCTGTGATGCTTATGACACCTATCATGACACCTACTGCCCCATTACAACCATCTCCTGTTATTCATCCGAGCTACGCTCCCAGTATTCCCTCGGCATCGCATCATGATACAAAATCAGAGAGCAGGAGAAGCCGTGAGTCTGCGACAGATTGCAGCACAACCATATCAAATGCGTGCATTCAAGGGGAATACCTATCCGCTCACGCACATCGGTCATCAGATGAAGCCACTGATATGTCGTTCAAGTGAAAATCGTCACTATATGCTATATGAAAACTACTTTCGAGCTTATCAACCATATTTAAAAAATCTTTTTAATCATGTCTGTAATGCCAGTCTTGTGAAGTACAACAATTCGCTTTTATTGTCGAGATTGAAGTGATCTTTATGGTCTTTTAAGATATAAGTTGTGCCTTCACTTACCCAGAATCGTATATAATCTTGAAAGCTTTAAAATGCATTATAGTGAAGGATCATGCAGTTGTTGATGCATAGCTGATGAATCGAATCGTCACTGGGCCCGCGACGGTGTCCATTCCAAAAGCATAAGTTTTTTCTCGTGCGCTAGAGCGCAGTAATGTGGGTCACATCGCCTCAATTCAGAGGACGTAATCTGAAGATTGTCTAGCGAATGCTTTTTCAGACTCAAAATTGTCAAATTCAGAAAAAAGATAATCCAAAAAAGAGTTGATTGCTGATTTTCTCGAAGAAAAGTGTAAATAGTGAAACGACATCCTGAAGAAAAGGAAAATTGTAGATTGTAGCAAAACGGCAATCCAGTAAGGAGTTTATTCACTAGCAGAAGTTGAAACGGATTCACAAATATTAGGTTGGTGCAAAAATAATGTCCGTTTTGCAAAGTTTCACCTTGAAAAGCTAGAATGTCCAGACTTCACATTTCTGAATATGTTCAAGACCAACAGAAGCAGTAAACCTTTAGTAATTAGCATGCACCTGCTCATATTGATATTGCAAACGCAAAGAACTGCACCAAAAAATTGAAGGCAATTCTTTGAAGACCTTGTATTTGAGAGATCGCAACTTCTTCAAGTTTTGGTCCTATGGCTGGTGATCGGCTTATTTTGTAGCCGCAAGCCAGTAGTATATGAGCGTTTAGAAAAGGCTTCAATGATTGAGTTCTGCGAGAAAAGAAAATAGTATGAAATTGTTCACTTTCTTGAGCCTACTTATGGTAGGCTTGAAAGTCCAAACTAAAAGTTTGGAATTCCTCACGCACTGAATAGCAAAATTTTTCAAAAACTGTAAACAAGATGCCCTAATTTGCGATGGTTTTGATTGTGGGAAATTTTTGACCCATACAATGCTAACAGCGAGTCTATTTTAGGGAATCGACTTCTCAGTCCAAATATTTTTAAAGGATCTTATTAAGCATGAATAAGTAAATAATATTCATCCTATGCAGTAGCTACGTTTCCAAAAGAAGTCGTTTATCTGCGCCTGAATTGTGACCATGAATGTGAAAGCACTGAGATTTCGATTTTGAGTGTTGATGTGTAAAATGCTGGTAAAATTCTCAAAGATAAGGATAGAAACTTAATTGCACAATATTTTACACAAAGAAAGCTTTCCAGTGATGTGCAAAATATATTTCGAAAAGGATGATGGAATTAATTGCTCGGAAAATAGGCCTGGAAAAACGGACATTATTTTCGCACCAATCTAATAGTTTAGCATGCCAAAATTGTGGCTGAATCTTCTTACAAGGGACAACAGATGGTAACATATGCACCACCGTACATAGCAAAGCTTTATCTGTTGACTCATGCATAGGGTGCACGTCTTTAGCAGCAGCTTGGACATTGGTCCAACAACTTCCCTCTCTACGCGACTACGTCCTTAGGAGCCGTTTTGAAAGCAGTCGGCCTTACCGCCTATGCGACAATGTCCTAAAATGTCCTACCGCTACCGAATAGAAGAGAACTTTACATTGTGTCAGGAACGTTTTCTTACTGCTCTTCCTTCATTTTGACCACCATACCCCACCTTTCCAGCAATTATTGCACCCTGTAATGCGGCTAGACTCTCTGATTGTGAGATTTTCGGCCGGCACTGCTTTCGTTTCAAGGAAATCGCTCGGCTTCTCGGTTTTCGCTCATGTACGACTCTACCTTGCTCGAATAATTTACCGCAGCTCTGAGCAGTACAGAAACTGGATATCGTCTTCGTTGATGCCAAATAAGGTTCAGAATTATTTGGAATATAGATCTATTACAAAGTATTGATCTTTTATAATGTGCTTGTTTCTTACAAAGCTGTTTAGAAGGATCGAAGTAACACCAAACTAAATTAGTGCCCATTCCACTTACAGAGAGAAATCATAACGCTACATGTTAGTGTAGTTTGAAGACATCCCTAGTAGTTTCAGGTGAAGACTGAGGCAAAAAGTATCGGTTGCAGGAATGGCAAAACGGGCTAAGTTTTGGGTCAAGTGACAGATTATTTAGATTTCATCGAGTGGTCATGAATGAAAAAAGGTTTATCCGTTTGTTTATTCGACGAATCGAGAAAACAATTGATCGAAATTTTATTAGAATATTCGATTATTCGAATAAAATTTCGAATAAGTTGTTTATTCGATTCGCCAAATAAACAAGATATCCGAATAAAAGTCTTTTTCATTTATTCGACTATTCGAATAAATGCACCCTCCTGAATATTCGACTTTCGAGTTCGAATAAATCATTCGAATACTAATATTCGAAAAATATTCGGTTCTAACTATAGTTACAAACGCGATGTGCTATACGTGCCGATGTATTTGCCACTTTTGTAAATATACAGAAAAAACTGACTGACCATCACAAAACTCCAGGATGTATTAGTTTGAAACAATGGTCTAGTCTAGCTCAAACTGGTCAGACAGCATCGTATTTGCCTCATTGAAGCGGTGTCATAGGGAGAAAACAAACACTGCTGCTGAGTGCACAAACAGCTTGCCCTTGTAGCGTGTTCGCTGCTCTCTGAACTTCAACATCTTTTTGAGAAGCTAAGAAGAATAAGTAGTTTTGCGTTCCATCTTGTCACTATGCGATAATTCGTACCTCTTATATGGTTGGCACTTGTCACCTTATGCGTGAATAATGCGAGACGACAGAATATCATACCACTTTTAGCGGATCCTCCACTCCGATTGTATCCCATTTGTCCCGTAACCTACTATTCCTTTTTTCTGAACGGACAAACAACCTCCACCTTTCTCCAGGAAAATATATCAGTACGAATCACAAGGTTTCGTCCTCATCCTAACCATGGCTAAATAGCCGTGCAGGCTCCGGTTTTTCGGCGCATAGGTAACTGCAATTGGACCAGTATATCTGCTCACGAAACTAGTCCTTTGGTCGACGCAGCTATCATCCATGATTAACCTGCTTCGTTGTTTGCTTTTCACTTTCGAAGCACTGCCACGCTTTCATTTTTGTATATTTCGTGTTCACCTGATCCTTTCACGATAAATGAGCGTTATTTGCCTAATTGTTTGATACTGAAGTGGGGCCGGGAAAATCATTGTGCAAACAAGGAAGTAGTGCTTGAATTTATGTTTATGCTGATTTTCATTCGTTTGCTTAGGCTAATGGGCCAAATGAGCCAAATTTTAGGAAATGTGACTTTTCTCATGAATTGCTTTATTATAAGATCAAAGTTCACCTTCAGCATACACTAGGGCAGCATTGAAGAATGTTGCTTATAGAGATAGCGGCTACTATTGCATCCCGGATATAGCGGCTACTATTGCATCCCGGATATTTTCGAAAATACGCATATCATAGATAAATTCTATAATAAGTGCGAAGAAAGATTTGTGCAGTTTCAGAAGTGGGCTTACATTGATGAGACACTCTTGATGCTGACGAATCCGTTGAATTTCTATATTTATAGTCAAAACGAAGGATAAAATTCAAGCTTTTTTGTCAATATAACGTCACTTCTCTCCTTTGGAACATTGAATTGCTAAGTAATCTTTAGCATCATAAAAAGTAGTCCAAGGAAGGAAGACTTACACCCAGTACTTTTCGAGTACAGTAGATGAGAGAGAAATGTTCTACTTTTGGAACGGAAAATGGTTTTGACTATTACACCATTCGCTTTAAAGGTTGTGTCCAAAACAACATTGTTTGAGCTTATTGTTAGGTTATGGAGAGCGAAAGAGAGAGCTGTGATAGCCTTTATAGTCCTTTTAGAAGGGAAGTGACATCGGTTTGAGGTGAAGTATGCTAACTATGATAGTAACCTTGTATTGAAAAAACGAACATACATACTGGAATAAAACGAACGATACAAACATATATGCTATACAAATATACTGATGATACACTGTGAAAATGTTGTTTCTAAAAGTTTTCTTGGTATTTTTACCTACAGCAACGTTTGCTTGTATTTCTCTACACTGAGGTGAAGAGACCTTTTGTCAGAGCCCTTCATATGTAATGCAAAGAAGAGCTTCTGTTCTAAAATATCTTACTGATTTACTTTATTAGTAGTGTAACTTTCCTCGCAAGGTTCATCCCAGCTTAATATCAAATTCTCTGTTTTCTGTGGGATAAAATGTATGTGTTTATATCCATTCATTTCGCGCATACACACAGATCGCACTAATCGCTGTACAGGCCTCCACGACATCTATGGTTTTTACTGCGATATCATGAGAACCATTCACATTCTGGGCCTAATAGCCCTGTATGGCCAGCACGTCCAAAGCCAGGTGTGTTTAGTGAGAAATAATCTCATGGAAAGAAATTTACGCATTGCAGATTACACCTGATTGTGATTTGGAATTTGCATCGTCAACGCTTGGAATAGTTCAAGCTCATGTAGTTGACCCTATGAAGCTTGCTAACGTGGAAGCTATCCTTTTTTCTTGGTGAAGTTGCTTTCATAAGATTTGGTCATTTGCTAATCAGATTCTATTTTCAGCAACAAATCAAGAATGCAAAAAATAGCCGAAATATCTGTATTTCTACTTGAAAAAGGAACATTTCCATCACGTTCAATGGAAGACATTCGGAAAGTTGGATTGTTAGTGAATGAGGAAAAGAAGAGGAGACTCGATTTATTTTGGGAAAATATGCCACCGATTTTGAAAAAGGTGCGTATATACCATAATGAATGCATTTAGATTTCCCCCTAAATATTCTGTCCAAGCGAAGTTCCTGAAATACCATCTTACTTGTATTATTTTGAACTTCCAGACAACCGATGACATCACACTCATACTTTTGAATAACTCTTTGAGCGGAAATGAGAAAGTGCAGAGCTTTACGGACACTGTCGCCGCTTTACCTCGCGAGCACAGAAGAGCGCTCGAAGAAGTTTTCGACCAAAGAGCTCCCCAAATGCACATCACCCCTGTTGCTGCTAAAATCGACAGCCATCATGAGATCGCCGGTTTTGGAAAGGGCGACCCTGAGCAACCGACAACGGAAATCCTACTGAGCACACCTCCACCATTTCCAATTGAAAAAGAAAAAGAGATCATTCCTGGAGCGGAGATAGGTGCGTTCTCAAATCCGATAGTAAACTACGCTCGAACTCGAGGTTCACTCGTGGTCTCCAAAACGGCGACTATGACTGTTCTCATACTCAGAGGCCACCAATGTCCAACTGACTTACAATGGAACTTTCAGGAATTCCCGCAAGCACAGTAATACGAAAAAGCGGTCCCGAGCCGCTTTTTCCGCCAAGCCCTCCGAATCACAGGTCTTCACCACAACTTTTGCAACCAATACGGCCAGCTAATCAGAAGCGCAGCGATCCGTTGAAAGAGTTACTCGGTGCTGCAATGAATATAGACGCAGTTAGTTTCTCTTGTCTTTTCTTTTCAGTAAGTTGCTTGAAAAAGGTGCGAATCTCTGCAAACTCTAATACAAAGATATTCTTTACATTTGATGAATAAATCATCAAATCATCAATCATCTTTGTCACTGTCGCATTTGTACTCAAGACTGAAGATTCAAATATTACTCCTAGTAAATTTAGTCATATCCCCATATCTCAATACTCTTCCTGCAGCATATTAGTCACTGGATTTCCTCATTTTCTAGGATCAAAGGGGCACCAGCACATCTCAAGGAGGATCTTTTAATGCTCTCTTCAAACCTTTGCCAGGTTTTACCGACAAAAAGCCCAAATCTCTGGGCATCGTGCAGAAGCAAACCGAAACTATCGAAATGGACGATTCTGACTTGCTAAATCCGCGATCGTCACTTCTGTCAGACGCGGTTCGCTTACTTGAAAAGACTATTCCCCTTATCAACCCGATGCGGCCTCCCATGTTGTCAAAAGACTCGAGGTATATAACGGAAGATATCAAGGGCCACTGAGGCAAATTTTATTGAGACATCCCATTTCAGATTCTCACCTTCGCAGACTTTTTCGATACCTGGAAAGTCACTAAGTCACCCATCAGGTATGCAAAATCCTTTAACATTTGCTGCCGGAATATTTTCTTATCGTCGGTTGATATGAGTTATAGCAATTCTGTTTTCGATTAACAGCTATTCATTTTGTGAGGATATGCAGGTAAACGAAAAAAAACAGTAATGTTGGTCATTCCTTGCCAGTGGCCGACAGACTCTCCCCCGAGGATGACTAGGATAACATTAGAGGGGTCAACATGAGTTAGGAAATCGTGCGAGGAACTTGTTTTTGCTTGAGACCATGTGAATATGATCGGTAAAAATTTCCGTAAAATTTTGAAGAATTATAAAGGACTAGCTGGCTTACCCGGCTCCGCCGTATCCGGACCAAACTTGGCACACATACACTTCGGGCCCCGGCGGGTGTCACAGTCCACTTTTCGTTATCGATCGATGTCGATTTTACCGATTTTTATCGATTTTTTGGCAGAGTTCACCTACAGGGCTAGGAGTTGGCACAGGGGGGAAGTGAGCATGGGGATTCCGAATACAATATTAGTTTTCAGAATTATCGATTGCTTTTATTGATTTTATCGATTTTTTGTAAATTTTGACATGCGAGGCTGGGATTTTGCACAGGGGGGTAATCGAGCATGCTGATCACGAACACAATATTAGTTTTCAGGATCGTCCATTACTTTTATCGATTTTATCGATTTTTTTGCAAAGTTTGACCTGCGGGGCTGGGAGTTTGCACAGAGGGTAATCGAGCATGCAGATTACGAATACAATATTAGTTTTCAAGATCGTCCATTACTTTTATCGATTCTATCGATTTTTTGAAAATTTGAGCTAGGGGGCTGGAATTTGGCACAGGGGTGTTCGAGCATGCTGATCACCCCCCTTGGGGATGATCAGCATGCTCGATTACCCCCCTGTGCCAACTCCCAGCCCCCTAGCTCAAACTTTGCAAAAAAATCGATAAAATCGATAAAAGTAATCGATAATCCTGAAAACCAACATTGTATTCGGAATCCCCATGCTCGATTACCCCCCTGTGCGAACTCCCAGCCCCGTAGCTCAAACTTTGCAAAAAAATCGATAAAATCGATAGAAGTAATCGATAATCCTGAAAACCAATATTGTATTCGGAATCCCCATGCTCGATTACCCCCCTGTGCGAACTCCCAGCCCCTTAGCTCAAACTTTGCAAAAAAATCGATAAAATCGATAAAAGTAATGCACGATTTTAAAAACTAATATTGTGTTCGTAATCAGCATGCTCGATTACCCCCCTGTGCAAAATCCCAGCCTCGCATGTCAAAATTTACAAAAAATCGATAAAATCGATAGAAGTAATCGATAATCCTGAAAACCAATATTGTATTCGGAATCCCCATGCTCGATTACCCCCCTGTGCCAACTCCCAGCCCCGTAGGTGAACTCAGCAAAAAAATCGATAAAAATCGATAAAATCGATATCGATCGATGACGAAAAGTAGCCTATGACACCCGCCGGGGCCCGTAGTGTATGTGTGCCAAGTTTGGTCCGGATCGGTTCAGAAATGGAATTTTCTATTCGGAACATACGTACATACATACATACAGACAGACATACAAACAGACATTCAGCTTTATATATAAGATTTAGTGTCAGCACCACATCATCTTTTGAAGAATTGGTTTCAACGTTTGCAAACTTAGTGTTACCAAATTCCTAGTGAGGTCCAGCATGCTGAATCTTCAGCCTGTAGATTTTTCACATGCTGTGAGCATGATGAGACTTTTTCAGACTCCATTCCAGTGCCCTTGTCAGAGCAAAGAACATTGTTGCCTTCAAGAGATGATCCACTTCATCCTGACGTAGCCCCGATCAGCCCCGTGAACAGGGCTCGCTCATTGGGCACATTTGACACACATCTTGGTCGCTTCGCCAGTGGTGTGCCCAATAGGTGACGAGTCGAATATTCGAACTGCTCAAATGTGAACTCAGTTTAGAGTCATACTTCATACGAATCAACTTGCGTCGATCAAAGATATGGACAGACTAAATGCACCGTCGTCTAGACATCTACCGCCACCCCCAAATTATCTAACTACAAGGACCGAGCAATTCACCACCTATCCTGACCACAGGTAAAAGTGCGTGCTTATTGGCTAGATGCTGCTAAAGTGCTTTTTTGAGGGAGGGACTGTTTCCGGAAGTCAACCAAGTTCGTCCACTGTCACAACAAGCGCGGGTATTCCGTCCTTCAAGCCAGGAGAGTGCAGGTAAACAATTTATTTGGATAGCTCAACCTAAAAAAAATGTGCGAAATTGTCCAATTCGATTTGTAGTCTACCCCACAAACCATACCAAAGGAACAATCACAAATAATGTACCAACCTCCAATCGTGACAAAACGTTTCACATCGAAAATTACCCTCCAGCGCCATACGGCATAGCACCAAGGCCAAAGCAAACAATAGGTACGACCTCAACTGAGCACTAAGAAATCTTTATGGGCGCCTGCAGGGCACGATCTGTTGGATACTGATCGACTGGGTTCTTGGTCGATGGGTAGGTTCGATAAGGAAGAGCCTTACTATCCTACTCCCGAACCGAGAAGAGAGTCCACTACAGTGATAGCAGGTGCGAACTGAAATTGTCGTGACGTTTTCAAAAATTTTGTTTAGTTTTACAAGAGAGAACAACTAAGGCAAGCAGCGATCTGTCTACATTTAACGAAAAACGTAAGTTCATTACTTTAGCTTCTACATCCTTCTCACTTCTACACCTACTTTACGCGAAAATACTGGAGCATTTACAAACCTAGTCTCAGAACACAATTCGAGAAAATAACTATTAAAAGCGATTCACTTTCAGCGGCAGTTTTGCCAATGTTTCAACGATACCAAAGCCCCGAATCTATTACCGGAAGTCATGCTCTTCGCGAAGTGTATAATATTCGACATCATGGACGCCCACGATTTGTTAAGATTGATCTCAGCAACGAATAATAATACGTTTGAAATATACATAAATGAATAATGATGTTTATCAGCTCTGACATATGATCGTACATAAAGTGATCTAGAGTTCTTGCGATCTGGATGAATCTGATATGAATCACTTCGCTGTAGTAGCACCGAAGAATGCTGGATAATTTTGGGGAACACTGAAATGCTGTTTGAGCAGAAATGCAATTATGATCTACTCACTAATAAGCTTTCTATATCAAAAAAGGGAACATCAACAAAAACAAAATGATGGTTTTGCCGCAGTTGGATTTACCTCGATCGGGGTTTGGACAATAGCGAAGAATGTGCTCCCTTTGGCAGGGTTCATACTGAGCCGCACAAAGCGGCACAGTTCCCGCACAGCGCTCGAACTGTGCTCGAACTGTGCCGGAACTGTGCTGCATGCGCAGTTGGAGTATTTTGACCGTTTCTGACGGTTTTTCTTTTAGGTTTCTCTCAATTCGGGCCTTATTCCTCCACCCCGCTTTTCCTTTTGTTGTGTAGCGCTTTGAACTTGAAGCGGGGTAGAAGAAAGAGTGAAGAAGCAATGAAATGGAAAAAGAACGCGGCTGAGAGGATACATGAAGCACAATCGCGTTCATTCTTTTACCCCGCTTCAAGTTCGAAGCGCTACACAACAAAAAGGGAAGCGGGGTAAAACAAAGAACGAAAAAACAATGAATTGAAAACGAAGAGGGGTAGGAGCCCAATAGTGGCCAACAAATTGATGGGATTTCCTGCTCTTCTGCACTATTTTTGCCCTCCTTCAAGAAAAATGCCTGCGAAAATATCGCAGTGCCTTCTGGAAACAGATGGAATACTCTTATGCAAGGATAAAACAAAGAGACATGAACGAGCGGAATAACACACATAATCGGACACACAAAGCAGAACAGCGCTTTTTCCTCAACCCCGCTTTGCACTCGGAGTTCCACTCATCAATAGGAAAAGCGGGGTGGAGGAATAAGGCCCGAATTGAGAGAAACCTAAAAGAAAAACCGTCAGAAACGGTCAAAATACTCCAACTGCGCATGCAGCACAGTTCCGGCACAGTTCGAGCACAGGTCGAGCGCTGTGCGGGAACTGTGCCGCTTTGTGCGGCTCAGTATGAGCCCTGCCTTTCTAAACCCCTAACTGTTTCACATAGATCACTTTGGCTTTGGCCATACTTTGCCCGTGTTGCCGATGTCCAGTGTTACCGGTGTTGCCGATGTTTCCACTGTTACTCGTGTTGCCGATGTTTCCAGTGTTACTCGTGTTACCACCTTTATTGCTGTTGATTCTCGAAATGATCGCCAGTACAGTTTCATTCTTGAACGCATTCTCACTGAGTGGTGAGTATACAGGACCTGAGGCGATCATACTGCAATAATAATCCCATGCTAAAAACCTGCTTCAAGAAGTTTTTATGACACAAATATAATCATATTGTTTGATTTGTAGCACAATGAACTCTAACGTACTGGCTAACGTTTTGGACGCCTTGATCGAACTTCAAGAAACCTCGTCTTCGGAAGTGTCATCATTTTCGCGGCCGTATGTGAGAAGGGAACACATTTCCTTCTTTAAAAAAAAATTTTGAAACTGAAACTAAAAAACTGAAAGAAAAAAGAAAAAGAACTTTTTCGAAGCAGGTTTCTAGCATGGTATTATTATTGCAGTATGATCGCCTCAGGTCCTGCATACTCACCACTCAGTAAGACTACGTTCAAGAATGAAACTGTACTGGCGATCATTTCGAGAATCAACAGCAATAAAGGTGGTAACACGAGTAACACTGGAAACATCGGCAACACGAGTAACACTGGAAACATCGGCAACACCGGTAACACTGGTAACATCGGCAACACGGGCAAAGTATGGCCAAAGCCTTTCTTCCTCGTACCGTTCGAGACTGATAGGTGTGAGCAAAATAGTTTTTTTTCCTTGAAATAACAATCATTCTCTTGTAGTAGTCCATCAAAGTACCATTCAGTTTCATTCGACCGGTGACCCAGTCTTGCAGCACTATGCCTCCCAAGAAAACAGGGTAGATGTTCAACTCCATCCTCCCTTGGTTTTCAAGTTGCCTGTTATAGAGACACAAAGAAGAGCAAAGTGAAGAAAGAGAAAGCGGATGACGGCGCTCAGGATGGTGAAAATGAATCACGCAAGCGGGACGTCAAAACACGCAAGGCGGTGCGCAGAGTTTCATTGTAAATGATGTGTTGACAGATGAAAAGAACGACAAGACTTTCAAGAAGATGTTGATATTAAGCATGCACAATCAAATCAACATAGCTTAAAGGCAGCGTCCCATCGGAGTGGGGTACCTGGCTCTGGTAGTAATGCAACGGTAGAACCCCCTTAACTAAGCGACGACAGAAGCGCGAAAGGGGGTCTACGAAGTCTACGAATTGCCCCCCATGTGGCCCGAATCTTACAGTAGGCACGGGCGAGTACCAAATACATGCAAAGTAGAGACGCAGAGTCGTTGCGGGACCCTGCACTCATAACTGTGTGCGCTATACCACTCTGGCCTGGCAAATCGATATTGCTGTGTGGGCGGCGTCCGGGCCTACCGTAAGCGCCACTTTTGGAGCAAATTTCAGGCTTGGTAGACCCACTCATTGGCTCCGAACTTCAGTCATCGCTTAGATAGGGGGTCTACTTTAACATCGTCAGAAAAACCCGGCACCCATCTTTTTGCCGGGACGCTGCCTTTAAGCGCAGGGCTTCTGGTATTCAGATGGAACACGTATTTTTTACTTATGAGTTTATTGCATTACAGAAGCAGAGTTCAGTGATTGTGCATGGTCAAAAACCACGTTTCAATGTGACCTGTGACTTAGATAGATATAAATAGCGTCCAGTAGATTTGGCCAGCTTCTGAAATACGGGTGGGATGAGCTCTGAACTTATAAAAAAGCTACCTAATTTAGCTCGGCCTTTTGTTAAAATGCATATATATATAAATTCTGAATCAGCTTCAAACGCTGATTCCAAATATGCTAATTCTAGCTGCCACGCACTATTCCGAAGCGAGTTATGAGCTTTTTTCTATGCAAGATTTGCATACTGCTGAATATGGGAAGACTGCCTGTAAATAAAAACCTGCAAGAAAAAGGTGCTGAAGTATCGAATAGTACAAATCCAATCTATTTTAACGCAGGTGTATCAGCACTTGAATGATGATGACGTGATGCCCGTGAGTCAATGAGCTTGCCAATTTTGCGCAGGAAAAAGGCCATAACTCGCTTCGGAATGGTGCGTCGCAGCTAGGAATAGCATATTTGGAATCGTTTGAAGCCGATTCAGACTATATATGTCCCTTGCCAAAAGGCCGAGCTAAGTTTGGTAGCTTCCCTTGTTAGCTTCAAAAGACGAAGTTTTGCTGTCCATCCTGTTTCGCCCGCTCCTCTTCACTTTCTCTGCCAAGTCTTTGCTGCTGTCCACTTCTTCGTTCCCGCTTCCTTACCTTTTCGCGTAGATATTCCGGTGCAAACCTCATTTTTTTCAAGGTCCTGACCAAACTTCACGCAATTTTGCAATCTGTCAGATCTATTAATTACAGTCGGAGACTGCAAATTCTTGGTTTGTACAACTTTGTAGATTGATGGGGGACGAGTGGCGTACTGGTACAGTGCTGGCCATAATTATAAAGACACTAGAAACTGTCGTAATTTGCGTTCCTGTAGACGAATCTGTCTGATTCGCTGTTTAGTGCGCATGTTAGCCTACCATGACCCCTCAAAATGGCTTCCAATTTTGTTGAGTTTGAATGGAGGAACTTAGAAAAATTTGAAAAACCCCTAACGAAGACAATTATAAAGACACCTGGGGTTTTTTTGAACACTATCGCATCCGCTGACTTTGAAAAAATTTTGTACAGTTACATACTAAAATACGGAACACTTGCAAGATATGCGACCTGTCATCTTTCTCAAAAACATATGTTCACCGCATTTTTTGCTTCAAAAGCACCAAAAGTCAATCTGCTTCAGCAAGCAGCTGGTTATTAATACTCTGAAGTTGAACCGGATCTCGGACATACCTTGCTTCCGTGGATAGAAACCACTCGGCTGGTACCAGTAAACGTAGCGCCGTGGAAGCGGCTTACTCAACGGTCATTAGTCACACGGTGGAAAGCATCATTTATTATAACAACCAGCAATACTGTAACATGAAATGATTTATTGGCAAGAAAACATGAGGGGATCACAGAGGTATGACGAAGTCGAATGGGTGAGGCAGGTGGTTTGGTGTGAAGGCGGCATCAGCCGCTTAATGGCCGGAAGGTCTCATCGATGACTCTTTTCTCCTTCGGCTTTGCTACTCGTCGACCACGCCCTAAACGAATGAGTCATAATATCGCATCTTGAACGATCTCCGATCTGCTACAGTTTCCGATCTCTTACAGCTCGAAGGCAGTGGCTCGGCAAAACCAAACATCTCGAAGTTTTGATACAGTGGTTGCTTGCATCTCAAACATTAGAACAGAGCAGGTCCAAGCGCACTACATGCTTACCCTGCCTAAGAATGCCCCTAGACCGTGCGTGCACGCCATTCCTACATGCGCTCGGACAAGCTTGCGGTCTTCCTCACACCGTCAAAGGCGGCATGCCGCAATGCTATAAACATGAGGGTTCCGCAGCGACTCTACGTCTTTAATCATGGCGGGGAGTGGTCCACTCGTCCGAACTCAAAATGAGAACCCTTGAAAAATGCTGGTTTTCGACGTTTTCGTGCTCTCCAAAGTGTATTCTCAAAATGAGCGCGTCGAATTACCCCAGGTAAGCGAAAAAACTTCAGGTCGAGAGTTTGCCACTGCCTTTAAGACAAGCATTGGGTCCTTCAAGGCTCTTTTTTCTCTAGTAGTGCCTTGAAGGTCGTCATAATGCGTTCCAACCTCGTACGAGCCGTTAGCACACTTCGCAGACTCGCTAGCCTTTCAAAGTGGTCATAAAGGGCCGGGCATACATCGCGCATTTTGCCTCGCGATTCTCCCATCAGGACAACTGGATGGAACTTCCTCCATGGATGCTGAAGGCCTCGCTTGCCTTCATCCTTTTTCTTCTTGGTTTTTGTTTCTTGTAATGCGATGACGTAATGCTTGATTGCTTTGCGGCGTAGAGAGCGTTCAGGTCAGCTGTTTTAGCATTGAGCGCAAAGGGGTAAAGGAACGAACACCTCAACTAGGTACCGCCTTCGCGAGTTGTTGGTCCTTTCGTCCTACCATTGTGCATATTGGGACCAGTAGTCCGCGGAGGCGATACCTAATTGAGGTGTTCTTTCCTCCACCCAGCGCAAAGCTGTGGCATATCCATAGCGAGTCGCACACGCGTGATTTGTGCAACCCGAAAAACCTCAAATCGATCTCGTTACCACCAAGCGCCTTGTCTGCGATCGATATGTAAAGTACCCTACAGATGTGGAATGAGAAACGCAGACGATTCTTACCTACAGTCAAACGGCGGGGAATGTGGTCTGGTTGCTCTTAGCTAAGCATCCGGCGGAGTCAAAAGAAACTACTATTAAATTGTCCCATAAGTCTTTTCAATTTCAGCTTTCGCTGTAGGAAGTCATACACTTCTTATTCTAAACAGAGACATTAGGATACTCGATAGAGCAAAGCACGCTTTATAAGATGGCGTTTACGCTTTTGCATCAACTTTGATCCGCCTCAAGTCTGAAACCAGAATCTAAAAAGTTTCTGGTGCCCAAAAAACTGAAAATTTTTTTATATCTTCGTTCAAAAAAGTCTTACACATCTCTCACTCGCTCACGCATACACACTCCACGTCAAAGCTCACATGTGCTTTTTTTGTTAGCTAGAAATCAAGAAACCAAAAATTTCTGTTTACCAAATTCTGTGCTGTTCTTACACTAACAGTTGTATACTACAAGTCCTTAATAATACAACCGTAGATTTTTAGCTCTCTATAAGCTTGGAATTCCGATAAATGTTGAGTTAAGCGTAAAACACCCGCGTGAGGAAGGCTAAATTCTATTTCTCGGTAACTATAGCTTATAGAGAGCTAAAAATTCACGGTCGTACTTCTTAAGGCTTGTATATATAGCTGTTAGTGTAAGAACAGCACAGCATCACTTTGGTAAAAACATGGGAATTTTCGTCTTCTTTATTTCTAGCTAATAAAAAATACAGCAATAATATATGAAAGTCTGATGTGGAGTATATATGCGTGAGCGAGTAAGAGATTTGTAGTAACTTTCTGGACGAAGATATAAAAAAATTTCAATTTTCTGGGCATCAGAAATTTCTAGATTTTAGTTTCAAACTTGAGGTGGATCAAAGTTGATGCAAAAGCGTAAACATCTTATAGAGCTTGCTTTGCTCTATCGAATGGTATCCTTGCGGTTATTTCTAGTGGTCAAAATGCTCGTGCTGCTCCAAGTAGAAGGCAAAAACGTCCAAACTTTCGTACTGATCAATCATTCAATCAAGTGCAGTTAGTATATAAACGCTAACTCCTTTTCAAAGTTTCACTTTAGTAAGCTAATTGGAATGTTCGAAGTTGCATCTAGCTACATATATACATCGCTTTTCCATTTGCCAGTCCAAATTGGTATCTTCCCCTTGTAAAATGGCGATGTCTGGAGCTCTTGAGCGAGGCAATCGTGATGCCTCCCTCGCATCATACCCGCAAAAACTCCTTCTGCACCTTTTGCTTTTTTGATCAGAAATTTGCATCATTCGAAAGCAATTTCAGGCAGCAGAACAGACACAGGCCCAACCAACACAAGTCCCTCAAGTGGCACAATGTGCACGAGGTGGAGCAGCGGTGGTATGTGATTAACAGCTCACTTCGTCTTGATTACTTTGCGTTAGATCATTACAAATAGGTAGCAAAATGGGTTCAACGAGCACTTGATATGGGAGTGGATGCTTTGCGAGGAGAATACCGTTCACTGGCTAGATACACGTTACCAGAAATGACATGCGAAGCGTTTAAGGCTAACCAAGAAGCAGGAAGAAATAGGCATGCCTAGCTTCTATTCCATGCTAGTACTTGAGGAGATCATTTTTCAGATATCAGGATGTGCCCTGTCAAGACCAATTTCGGGTGGTGTTGAAGTGGCCTGGCGCACCCACCGATTACGTACATGCGAATTACGTTGGCACACCAGTATCAGAAAAGCGGTTTATTTGCGCACAAGTGAGAGTATCTCCTATTGTGATGATACAGGACTCAAAGATCTGTTGAGACTTTCCCAATTTCTCTCTGATCATTCAAAGATCAAAAACAGGGACGCTGCCGCTGACAGACGAACTTTTTAGCATTGGCTTAACCTGTTTTACGCATAATGGTACGCAAGCAAATTTGAGAAGCACCCCAAATTTTTCGGAGTGCGTGGCTAACGCTACGCCCCCTCATCCGAAAAAAATTTTTGTCGCCCCCCCCCCCCCCACCCCAAGCGGAAATCCTGGGTACGCCACTGGAAAGACACAAATTTAGTATAGTCCATTCAGTAAAACCATAGCTTTCACATACGAGTAGGGGAACGAAAGCCGCCAGTTTGGGCCGCTTCCGCGGACTGCTGGTCCTGGGACGACATGCAACAACATTGCGAAAGGACCAGTGGTCGCGAGGCGGCTCAAACTGGCGGCTTTCGTTCCCCTACCCAATACAAGTGGATGTGTCAGACTAAGCTCTTAGATAGCGATTCGTTCTAAGACTATCAATTATGTCAGACTGAGTTTATCACAGGGACCACTGGACGGTACGATCCCAGAATTCTGGATGATGGTGCTGCAAGAAGAATCAGAAACTATAATCATGCTAACCAACTGCATTGAACGGGTAGATCGTTGTCTCCAGGCTCGAGCCACCTGATAGTGCGCATACATTTTCTTTAGGGCAAATTCAAATGCTCGGCATACTGGCCAGATCGCGTCGGAGAAACAAAGACATTTTCTGGAATAGAGATAACCAACTTACAGGTATAGAGAGCTGAATTATGTGGTTTATGCAACAAGGGCCTTTAGATTAGAGCAATGTCACCAGATGAACCATCAGTCGCCCTAAGCATATTGAGCGTAAAATTTCCTAAAGACGGCGGTTTTGAAACAAGAGAAGTTCGACATTATCAGTGGCTAGATTGGCCTGATCGTGGAGTACCACCAATTCGTCTTACAAGCATGGTGCGAATGGCCCATCGGAGTGTATTATGTTCTCCATCGTTCTATTGCAGGAACTGCTTTCGCGAGTGCGAGGAACAAGGAAGCCTATAATTGTGCACTGTTCAGCAGGAATTGGGAGGACGGGTACCATTGTCGCGATTGAGTATATTCTGGGTAACAATGTCGAAGCAATTTTGAGATGCTATCCATTTTCTTTTCAAATTTAGAACGTATGCAAGCAGGAGTCGAGTGTGCTGCAATGTGTGAACTATTGAAAGAACTGAGGAATCATCGCGCATACTCCATACAAAACGATTTGGTACGTCATAGAGTTTCACGAATTCGCTTTTTTTGTTACCCTAAAAACTCGCATATAAGGCCTCCCATTAGATAAGTCCGAAGACCTCTCATCAGATAAGTTCATCTGCAGATAAGTCCGGATTTATCTGACCAGATTTTAGGGTAGTAATAATGAAAAGAAAAAGGATTTATCTGTACGGCGGACTTATCTGAAGTAACTTGCTGGGTCAAAAAGCGACTAAATCTGTGAGATTTTAAAAAATTGAACAGATCGGAGTCAACATAGCAGCGAGTTGTGTAATACCAAAGCTGTGAGAAGAGCGTGGCGCAATGGACTGTGCATTATTTGGACCGAATCGAATGATTATTCGACTATTCGAAAAAAGCATTCGAATAAAATTTATTCGAAATTCGATTATTCGAAAAATTCAAAATCTCGAATTTATTCGATATTCGCTTATTCGAAAATTGTCAATTTCGAATTTATTCATTATTCGGTTATTCGAAAATTTCAAAATTCGCAAAAGTTATTCGATTATTCGATATTTTCGTGCAATCGAATAACTACATGACAGCGTCACATTTTTGATTGCTATATCAGCAAATATCGTTTGTTGCTCAATTTGTCCACTTCGTTTAGTCTCCAATGTGCTAATTCAGTCAAATTTTGTTTGAATATTTGACATAGTCAATGCAAAGTACTCATTTATTCCAATTTTTTTCTCCAGTATATTCGATTATTCGAATTTTTTTCAGTTTCGCAAATATTCGATATTCGAGTATTCGACAATTTTGATATTTCGAAAATATTCGGTATTCGATTATTCGGAATTTTTGGCTTTCGAAAGTATTCGATGTTCAGATATTCAAAATTTTTGGTCATTAAAAATATTCGAAATTCGATTATTCGATATTTTTGATTTTCGAATATATTTGATTATTCGATTATTCATAAAAGGTTTCGAACATTCCAAAGTATACTGTACATTACGAGTTTATTCTAAAAGAAAGCTTTTCATCTATACTATTAACTTGCGTAACAGAAAGTGTATCTCTTTCGACACTTTTGGGCCCAGCATTTCATGCAGAGCGCTTGCTTGAGGTTCCGCGAGCAAAGGCACTGGCATTTTATCAAGATCGAAGAGAATGAAGAAACGCAGGCGCGGTCCCTTCACAACATATTACACCTGCCTCGCGAAGCGTGAGCGCCATCCCAATTCTGTCTTAGAATGGCTTGAGACATATCAGCTGTAATAAGCTGTTCAATCAGCAGCGATTGTCCCGGTGACACATTTGCGTCGGACGCATGGCAGACGCCATACTTGTCATCAGTCATTTCAGAAAAAAGGCAAATCAGTGATACCATGTTTTGTTGCGAAGTGGATGAGGTGAGTAAGTGTGGTGACGTGCCATACAGAGATGAGAAAAGGGGGGTTGAGCTTGGGGACAGGCGTGGCCGACTTGGGGGAGGGGTCGTAATGAAGAATCACATTCGTTCAAAATGGTGAGGAAATTTACATTTGAGTAAGATAAAGAAGAAAAGCGCTAGACTGTTGAATACCACAAGTCCACCACTGAAGGAATGAGTATCGTAAACAGCATATTAATTAACTCCACTATTGAAGTCTAAGAAGGTCTCAATTCTCCATCTCTTGAATTACTCATGCCAAGTCACAAGGAAGTGCTGTGTAAGCTGGGTATGATTTTTGTAAATCTTTACGATCTACAAACCATTACAAATCGCAAAGTTGCAAGGGTCTAATCGATTGCTATCGCTTACATCAGATTGAAGTGAGTAATACCTAGAAAGAAAAGAAAACTTTGAAAATACATCGAAAACCCTCTGGTTGCTCCTTCAACAATCCAGGATGGGGACGCAAAAGATGGACGGGTATGCAATGACACACATGATCATATGAAATGATTCGACTGTAGAGTCAAACACCTACTGTAGAATTAGAATCTTTTTGGTTTGTGCCAGCAAATCACATAAAGTTTTGGTTGAAAAAACTTCTTCGGAGATAAAGTCAATGGGGTCAGGCTAGTGGCGTACCAAGGATTTTCGTTCCAGGGGGGGGGGGGGAGGCGACAAAAAAATTTTCTGATGAAGGCGCGTGGCGTTAGCCATGCACTCCGAAAACTTGGCATGCTTCCCAAAATTTTTGCGGGTCCCTAATGGCCACGCCCCCAGAAAAATGTTTTCATAAGGGTAAATTGAATTTTTTCAAAATTGAATAAATTATTTCAGTTTGCAAGTATAAACAAGTCACTTGCACATTTTTATTACACATATAATTAACTTTCAAAAATTTCGCGACCCATTCTCGGGGGAAGGGGGCTTCGGTACGCCACTTGGTCAGGCCCAACCCCTCAGAAGGTCATGGTGCCTGGGCGTTTGTAGCCTTGTGCTTGTCCCGTTAACTTGTTTCATTCAGAAATAGCCTCTTTTCTGGTATGAATGTTGAGCTTATAGTCTCTTCTTGCCACTAAAAAATCGGAGCCAAGCACCTTACTCCTGGGGAAATTATGGCTCTTTTAATAGGTTCTTTAGGTCAAAATCCGCCGTCAAATTACAAGTGCTTGTAAAATTGCAGACACAGAAAATCGGGCTTAAGTTAGAGATGAAACTTTTTGGGACAGGATGATGCCTTCCAGAATGTCACACTCTGAGGTTCCGGGCGATGAAGAAGGAGTCGTTCGGGGGTTTCAGGGGAGGAAGAGGGGTCGTTTTCGAAGGGCTCGTGCCTGATCTCTTGCTCAGCTCATTGAGACTGAGCGCGAAAGTTGAGCCCAGATGACACACAATCGAGACTAGGTTTGAAAGCAGTCACGACTGAGGAAAAAACAGCACTTCTCCCAGTGAAGAATAATCTTTAGTTCGTCTTCTGTTGGGCAAAGTCATAAAGCAACTGACATGGCGCGGAAGAGCTTTCCATGCTTTTCACCCGGTAATAATCATGCAAAAGTCCCTTCTATTTCCATATATGAAGGCAAAAAACTTGAAAAACTACGATGTTTGGCGCAATAAAAGAAGCAAAAGATCATGTTTTAGCCTATTACATTGTCCGAAGACGGACGAAAGTTGAGAACTGCACATCAATGGATAGAGCGTAAGAGTTCTATCATAAGAAAATAAGATTATGCTTTTGTTTGCGCAGAATTGAATAACACGTACTTTGGTTCTCGAAACTGCTAATGACCATATTTCGCGAAAGCCAGTTGAAACTTGTGGGTCGTGGTGGAAAAGCAGGTGAGCATGATACAAGTAGTGGGTTAGATACTTGGGTCTAGCTTCGAATATCTCAGTTGTGCGTGAATCATTTGCACTGCCGCTTGGGCAATGTCTAAGTTAGGTTTCGAGATCCCCATATGTTCAGATTTGTCCGGCCACTGCCTTCAAGCATGATACCAGCGAGCCATCCTAGGTCTGGCTTTTTCATCACCCATTGAGTGATAGTTTGGATGGTGTCACGTGCTCAATGCGCAAGTGTTTGAAGCTCATGGGAGGGGAAGGGGCGACAAAAAGAAATCTTCAAGCCATGCACTCTAAAAAAATTTTTGGGATGCTTCCCAAAATTTTCGCGGTTCTTTAACCCCACTTTTGAAAAGAAGGAGTGGCGGCAGCAGATTCTGGGAAAAAAATTTCTTACAAAGCCGATCTTAATTTTCAAAAAATTTCGAAAATTACTCAAATTTTTACAAGTAGCAAGTCATTTGCACATTTCTATAACCCATGTAAGTACTTTCTAAATATTTTGCTACCCGTTCTGGAGGAGGAGGAGGGGGGGGGGGTGTTCTAACATATCAAGATCGTAACATTTAATCATTTCTTTTTCTTGATATACAGCTATCTACTAAGCGTCCCATTACTTTCCGCTCACCCTGTTAATAGCAAAAAACAAATGAAGTTTAGCGAATGTTCATGAGCGAAGCACATCATAAGTGCCCAAAGATGTACTAAATCCACTACTGGACCTCACTGCAACTACGGGAGGAATCAAAAAAAAATTGAGAGTTGGGATTGCAGAATCCCTAATTTTGCACGGTTCGAGCAGAGCTTTCTATGAAAATTGGAGGTTTTTTCAATCTTGTGGAGGTCCCATTTCTTTGCTTCCAAGTATGATAATGGTTCCCAGCTGTCCTGAGGGCCTCGGGCAGATTCAGTCGTTAAGGACAAGGTGTTACGAGTTCACTGCATGCTGATCTCCTCGTATTTCGGTTGTGATAGTTAGTAAAAATATCACAAACGAATTACAAGAAGATCGGCTTGCAATGAACTCGTAATACTTGTCTTTAGCGATTGAATCACAACGACCATATCGCGTGAACTCTGTCCGAGGCCTAACGCAACCTTTCTAACATCATTTCATTCGAAGATTTATAATATGAAACAAAAGCAGCAATGTTGTTTTCAGCAGTATCTTTATGTTCATCGTGTTATCCTCTGTTATTTTCTTGAGAAACACAGAAACAGGTTAGCGGAATTGTTGCTCGGGCGCCGTTCTTACCACACAAAAATCCCCCTGCGTGGTCATTCATAGCACCTTTCAGGTACGCATCCATCCTGCACGATGAAAATAAATCAAAATATGCAAAGTTTATCTCTGAATACAATGCGGCGACGGGAACGCAATAGTGGGAAAACATTAATGGACTTCATTTAATGAAATAATGAATGGCCAAGAAATCTTTGCTCTCAAAGTAATAAATGTTTGATAGTGCCACTGTCATAAGTCATTAATAAAGGGATATGAGATGCATTCGTTTGCAAGAGTTCCTCTTACGGAGCGAAATTCTAATTGCGAAAAAATTTTCAGTGAAGCAACACATTACGTATTGGAGAGTGGCCTTACAAGGCGAGGATTTGGTGCCGTGGCCATTAACGATGAGGTAGGTATACATCGTTAGATGCGCCTTTGAATGCTGGTTTGAAATTGTCTCCCATATCTGCGAATTTATCTAGCTAGAGTTATGATTTTTACAAGAAGAAAAGCGCCATCATGGAGACAGAATCACCAAAACAAATTTTTATAGCCTTTCCGACTGCTAATTTCAAACCACTTGATTTACGGCAAGTTTTCTGCCCAAGATTTTGTTCCGTTGCATCAAGCAGTAAGTTAGACCGATACTAATGATTTCATCTATGCAATTACGCCCGAATTTTCCTCAGAAAAAGAGTTCATCTTTTCTTTCAGAAGATCGTCTCGCAGATAGCAGCGAGGGCACATTTGAGATCAGGGTTTCGAGATGCGTCTTGCGGTATACATTTTATCTTGGATGGACACGGTTGCCAATATCCTACCCTTCTTACCGCATGCATTAAAATCCCCGCTGAGGAAGATCGCAGCGAAGAAGGCTTTGAGAAAGCTCCAGATAGTTGGATTTCACGCTGTCTACCATCCGTAAGTATTCCTACTATCCTTCACTATGAACATATCAAACAGGAACGAGAAACTGTGCAAGCCGCATTTTTCAGCTTTCTATATGATTCTCTGTTCCCGGCGACTGATTTCTTCGAAGTTAAAAAAACATTTCAAAGCTTTATTGATTACATTAGGTTGTCCCGAAAGTCTTCTCTTTTCTTCTCTCACTAACTCACAGAACACCAATCCATGAACGAGTTAGGTACCATTTCACTCAGAATTTTATCGTCTTTTTTTACAGCTATATTTCTTCCTGATCTACCCTGTCTTTGCAATGTTATCACCATGGCATTTCGAGCGGCTCAGCAGTTACGCCATTTTTTCCTGAATTTTAAAAATTTTTACCTTGATGTTTTTGATGAGCGCTGGTAATCGTTATGCGGAGCAAACCTTTGGCTACATTGTATTCATCCATTTTAGATTACATAGGCCACGTTTACCAACTCCGTTATGACTTTTTGATTACATCTACCACATAAAAGTGCTGAAAATTCCAAAAAAGCTGCTTTTTCAAAGCAAATCAAACTTGGTTATGTTGTATAAGTAATGTTCAATAAGAATCATGTTTCAATTTGCAGAAACTTAAAAAGTTTGCGTATGTTTGCTGCAGTTGCTTCATGACTTTGCCAAAAACAGAGACCTCCAAGTATATAATTATTTGAAGCTAATTCAGCAGATTAGAAAAATCTAAAAATATTACCTTGTAGTCCGGAAACTGCTCTATTTAATCCATGCTTATGCATTTCCGAAACTTTGCAATGAAACTTTCAAAAATTAGTCTAACTTTGAGCAGATAAAATTGACGGGTGGGGCTTTGGCAATTATCAAAAAGAGCGTACAAGATTGTGGTTCGAAAATGTGTCCATAAGAAAGCGTAGGAAAAGTTGCATCGATTGCATGTTGAACATTCAGGTCTTTACTGTGCGTGGTTCTATGTGGTTTGAAAAAACGGACAAAACCTTCGGGACAACTTAATATAACCCAACAGTGCTAAGCGTATTGGTGATACAAACAATTGACTAGAAATAGAAATAGAAATAGATAATAATAATAATATATAATAAATAGAAATACCGAAATTTCCGACAGTCCCCAACTTTCGACTTGTGGTTCATCGCGATTTTCATGACTCCGAATTATTTGTTCTTATCGGGAACATGCTTAGCACTATCTAGTTAGATAACAGTGAAACTTTGGCACATATTCACTAACTCTAAAGAAAGAAAAATGACCTTGGAGAAAGACCTTCAGCCTTTGGGGATCATCAGGTGTTCACATAAAAAGCTAAAAAATACGGCTTGTACAGCTTCTCGCTCCTGTTTACAATGAAGGATTGTAGGAATACTTACGGATAGGTAGACATAAACAACTTAAAATCGAGATATTTGGAGCTTCAGGACATGAAACTTTCTTTTAGGCTGCGATCCCCTCCACGGCGGGAATGTTAATGCATGCGGCCTTTAGCCTATTGACTTCATAAAAAACTACTAATTTCATTTTCGAACCTTAGCACAACCTTACAAGGGAATGGTCAGAAGTCGAAGTGGCCAATCCAAACAAGCTGCATACCGTTCGACGCAGCATAGAACGCCGATTTCTACTCTGTTTTCCATATCTGCAGAGCGCATTTGTAGGCGAAGTTATGAGCAGGTTTACTGCGAAGAAGCCGTGTACAAAAACTGCGAAATTTGGCATAGTATTGCTCTTTCAGTTCACCTCTAGATATGGGTCATATGAAGTAACCTAGTTGCATGTTTTGGTCCAACACTGGGCCGAGAATGGCTTTCTACGGCCAATTTTGCACTTTACACGCACAATTTCTTGGCAAAATAATGAGTTTCAACGGCTTATAATTTCGTCCACAAAGGCGCTCTGCAGATAAGGAAGGCAGATTTAGAGTCAGCGTTTAATGCTGCATCTAATGGTGTGCAGCTTGCTTGATTTGGCCACTTCGATGTCTGACCATTCCCTTATTACTGCCAAATGGCGCTTCCGAACCTCAAAAGTATGACTGATTGAATGATGTTTCAGAACCTTGCAGATATCGTTGTAACTTTTTACCATGATGGAAGAAAGACTCAAATCGCTTAAGGCTGCAGCATCAACATATCGCCGGGGAGGAGACCGCAGCTCAAACGAGAGCTTCATATCCTGAAGCTCCAGAAGTTTGAGTTTCACGCCTCAGAGGGCGAGTGCTCAGACACTACAGACACTGGGAGCGGACAAGCCGCGGCCTGTTCATGTCATTATCATTGCACCGCCC
This sequence comes from Cylicocyclus nassatus, assembly GCA_958299035.1. Taxonomy (NCBI): domain Eukaryota; kingdom Metazoa; phylum Nematoda; class Chromadorea; order Rhabditida; family Strongylidae; genus Cylicocyclus; species Cylicocyclus nassatus. The sequence continues at coordinate 50,478,900 of CATQJL010000316.1, read as the reverse complement.
GAACCGCGGGAGGAAATAGGCTCACCGGCTCAGCCGCGTCCCTTAAAGGCAGCGTCTCGGCAGATTTTGCATTTCCATCTTTCTGCACGTTTTGGGCCTTCTCGACCCGTAGATCCCGAATCTGAGCTTTAAAAGGGGTGAAAAGGCTTTTTTCGGGGCGTTTTTTTTTTCAATTTCCAAAAGGCAGCTAGGACGAGAATTTCAAAGGAAAGTCGGGAGGCCCTGGCACGAAGACCCTGCTGCCTGTAATTTTGGCTTTGTATAGCATGCACAATGCGGGGAAGCGGTTGGGGGTCCCGCGCCGTCTAGTGGAGAATACTCGTCCGAACAAGGTGTTAGGGGAGCGAAAGGAGGAAGGGGAGCGATGCTTGGGCCGCCCCCTGGCTTGCAGAGTTCACATTTTTGGCGCGGAGGTGCTGTTTTGGTTCACTTGAAGGGCCTCCTATCCATCTGTGTCAAAATCTGAGGTAGGTCAATCTGCCGAGCTGCTGCCTTTAACACATTGACGACCAAGACCCTTCACGGAGCAGTCAGCATTTTTTTAAATCAAAATCAAGCACAATTTCATCTACAATACACCTACAGTAGCGCTGCAATGCTGGCGATAACGGTAGACGTTGTATCTAGATCCAGCACAAAAGTAAACTCTCGTTCTGGGTTTGACACAAAATAGTAGCTATTCCAATGACGCACATGGTATTTCGAGCCTTGACACAGTATGTGTGTCAAACGGTCGTCACTCAGACAATTATTGCGATCACCCGCGGAAGGACCCCCACTGACGTGTCATTCATGCAGCGGGTGGTAGAAATAAACGCACGCTAAGCGCCCGAGAGTCACCCGCGGATGCGCCGGTAAGCGCTTGAACGACACCCACGAATGTCCAGTCAAGCACCCGAAAGATGCGCGATATGCATCCGCGGGTGGCTCGATACACGGTTGCTAAACTCTGCTATCTCCGTCATACTCCTTGAATATTGGTCATTTGGTTAGCGAGGGTGGCATGCGCAGACTCATATGAATAGTAGTTAATCGTTAGTCGCTTCTAGTAGTTAGTCCTTGTGTTCTATCACTCATTAGTGTGGACCTAAACTGGCGAATGGTCTCAAAGAAAGCCATCTTATTTTTCTGCGTTAAGGTTTCTTGTCTCTGTGTTTGTGTATTTCAACACTGATTTTTTTTCAAGAATTTGTTAATTACTAACCCGACACTATGGCGCGACTGTGGCTTATTCAAATAAATAAATAAATCCTACTATAATAACGCGCTAAGGCCGTCTGTTTTTTTTTGTGTGTCTGTGTGAAAATCTGTCTGTCACGAAATTCATAGAGGAAGCTGCAACTAAGCTATCGGGCTGCAATTTTGCATAGCATACCGTGCCAGCGTGTAGGCCCACCATGCACAAGGACGAGCCGGTTCGATAAGCGGTTCCCTCAAAATTTGCCCGTCAAACGGGTCCACGCGCCTTTTGGCACGCAAAACTGGGTCGCTAATTCGACTTTTTGCAAAGTTATGATTTGCCTGACAAGTAACTCTGCGCGCCATGAATTCTAGCCCAAAAAGTGCTCAAAAAGTTTGCTTTTCTGCGAAAACAGCGCCAAAAATTGATGAGCGCTTTGGCAAGGTTTTATTTGAAAAATACTGAAAAGATTTTTGCGCCGAAATGTAGCCCTGGGTGACTATTATCCTTATGACGATCATCAAACTAGAATAAATCCAGTAATCCTTTCAAATTCGCATTTGTTTCCTTGCAACAAAGTTTTTTTCCTAAATATTATCGATCTTACATGGAGATGCTTCATGAATGAACAGTTGTTTACGATTAATTTGTGATGCTCAGCATCGCGTGGTGAGTTTCAAAGTCATTCTCATGCGAACATGAGAAAGGCATACGGATAGGGAGCCAGTGCGAACCTCCGCGAAGCGGAGGTGACGCACTGGTAAATAATAAACGCAGTAATGTATATTTACTCCATTTTTTGAACACCTGTTTCCATTTTCCTCGCCCTCGCACGTGGGTCAGGATATACGCCAAATATTATCTTCTGTCGTAAGGCCCAAGTTCGAGCTTCAAGTAACCCTAAGAGAGGACACCTTAGCAGATCGTCTCTACTACTAGCCACAACCGAGGAGCGATAAGCTATGTCCTAAACGTTGAGGGTACCTCTATCAGCGCGGCGTATCTCACGCGAGTAACTTTCTTACAGCGTGTAAGAATTGCGGCTTTAGGCAAAGCAGTCCACCTTTTCTAAGATATCCACGTCACATAAGAAACCTCTGGGTCCAGCGAATGAGATTGTTTTTGAGCCTTCCAAATCCTTTGAGCAATATAGAGTTCAACATGTTTCTAAAGAGCTATCATTTCATTTGAAACGCTTCTTGAGACAAAGGGAAAAGAAAATGGCCAGTAAAGTTCACGATCGCAACTTCTGGACATACCTGAAAAATCATCTGAAAGGAAATAAGTTCTTTGGGCCCTTGCAAGATAAATTTGGAAATATTCATTACACCCCTACTTCTGAAGCAGAAGCTTTTGCAGAATCAAATGTTCGACTTTCTTTAAATCTCGGCATACGTGTTCAAATATTGTTTTGTGTTATTGAGCCGGAACCGAGATTGTTATAGATTTTTAATGGCTTACGTTTCGGCCACTTCGCCGTCGTCAGAGCCTGAATGGGACGATATGCAATTCGCAGACTACCCGAAACGAAGCTTTTTAAACTATGCAAGCAATTTTAAAGCCAAAGAGTGTAGGCATCCATCTTCTCTCGGGCGATACTCACCCTCTTCCGTCAAACTTCTTCTACAGTAGGAATACCGCCGTTTAGTATGGACTTAGATGCACAGTGGGTGACATTCTAGAAAATTTGTCCCATATATGGTAGCAGCTCACGAGTGATTGCGATACATTTTTCTTTACAATTCATTCGTGGATTTCGGGCGTGAATGTTAAGCTTCCAGAATCTTGCGAGCTGATGTTTTCTGTTCATGCGCCAAGATTTGTACTTTGACTTTGAAATCGTTCCCTTCATGTTTCTTCACTCTGTGAGTGTCCAATGGCGTTGAAAGTCGTGACTTCTCTTTACCATCAAGGTGTTCCTTTATGCGAATACAGGCCGAGCAGTTTCACCTATGTAATCATCACCGCATTCCACACACGTGATGAGATAGATTACTCCAGAGCTCATTCAGCTTCCATCTTTGATCGGGCAAATTACACGTTCGAGTGATGCACTCTCGATCGTACATGCGGTTTCGAACCAGCATGCGTTTGAGATTATCTGGAGGGATGTCCACAACCGAAACCAAATTGCTCAGGCCCGTTTTCTTCAAACATTGCCGTATTGCTTTACTTACTTCATCGTCAATAAACGGCATAACAAAAGGAATCTTTTCTTTATCAGCCGAAGTCAACTTCTCGTGTGCTTTGCGATATAGGTTGCGATGCTGGATGCTGTTGTTATAGCCATTAGAAGTCGCTATTTTGTGCGCGATGTTTAATGACTCTCTTCTTTCCTCAGGACCAGTACAAACTTTCGAGGCTGTGCGGAACATATTTTTTATGGCGGCGTACTCATATGTTGCGGATGGGCCGAATGGAAATAGATGAGAATATTTTTATTGCTTGGCTTTCTATACCATTTCGTTGTGTAAATGCCGCTGGCGATGTTAACTTGGACGTTCAGAAACGGCAGCCACCCATGAGTTGGTTTTTCCCGGCTAACAAGGGAACGATACTCAATGTCCGTGGCCTTTTGAGACGAGATGTATACCATTACACTCGCCTTCGAACGCTGATTCCGAATCTGACTTCCGTTTCTGCTAATCGTTTCTCTGAAGGAAGTTATGGAAGAATTTCGAGCCAGCTTTATCCGCCCAAGGGTATGGTCACCAGAACGGCCTCTACCGGCGCCATGTTATTGTCTAGTGGTTAGTGTGATAGCCTCATAACTTGATACAGGTGTAGGTTCAAATCCTTTTGTGTTTTTGTTTTGCACTACCTCAATTAAAATTGTTCGAGATTCACTCGAATTATGGTCACTGGATACATTTTAACGCAAATAGTAAATTTTTTCCAAATTTCCACATTTTTTGAAGAGTAAGGGCGTCCAGTTAGCTCGAAGATGCGAAAGAAGGTTTATTGAGGCAATGCAAAACTGAAAAACACAAAAGGACTCGAACTCACAGCTGCATCAACTCACGAGCCTATCGCGCTAACCACTAGACCATACCGCACCATCACTGCTGCCGCTTCAAACGTATTTCAGTGGAAAGCCGAAGCCCGCACAATCCTTTACAACATCTTTGAAGCGATAAGCAGAAACGGAAGTTAGATTCGGAATCAGCGTTCCAAGACGAGTGTAATGGTATACAACTCATCTCAAAAAGCCACGGACACCGAGTATCGTTTCCTTGTAAGCTTTACAATACCGCTCACATATTTTTGAAAAATAGATGCGAATTTATGGGCATGTATGGACATGTACGGACATGTCCATACATGTTGGATATGTCCGTACACAGGGCCCGGCGCGCGTTGGTTTGGAGGTTTTTAGGAGACGAAGTCCCCCATGACTTCGCGAAAATTCACGAAGTCCCTCTCGACGTGGAAATCAGTAGGGAATCCCTTATTCAACCAAAATAGCAACAAAAAAACGAGAAAAGCGCATTTTGAAGTATGCAATATAACAAAAAGGCAAAAAGAAAACATTTCGAGTCGATTAAAGGCTCTGCCATTGGGTATAATACCATTTTGATGCTGGGAATGTCGAAAATCTCTTAGGCCAACCAAATCTGTAGCCTCAACAATCCTGCGATGCATTTTTCGCCACATATTTCAAAGGTCACCGCAAGGGATTGAAGCGCGATATCTATCAACGCGTAGAATTATACTACTTTTGACTCAAAAAAGGGAAGAGGCAACGGTTTGATCCGCTCTCTTCACTATATGATAGATTTTTGACCGTTCTAGTCGTCCAAATCAAAAAGGTCCAAAACTTATGTGAACTCTCCGATATTTATGCTCCGAACCAACCCAGTTGGTTTGGTCTAGAAACCAACAAATTCGAGAACGGATATTAGGACACTTAAGTTTTGGGGACTTTTTACATAACATAGTTTGGAGTAATATTGTATACACATAGCTCAGATTCGGAGCCATGTGATTGTTTGTGCGATGTAAACAAGCCATTTGTTTGTTTGAGTCTTGCACTTGAAATTCGCGCTTGCGAAAGAATACGTTCAATTGTGAAACCTGACATGTTCGTCGTGTTTTCTTTGGCGCTTCCGCCAGGACCTCATGAAAACGATGTTCCCGTTGCTTCTAACTCCAAAAACGAAGTCCAGTTTGACCCCAAACCATCGGTGCCGGGCCCTGTCCGTACATGTCCGTACATGCCCATACATGTATGGACATGTCCATACATCAGCGTCGCGTGGCCATATCTCGCTTCAGAGTGGACGAATTCTGAATCCAAAGCCACCATTTGATTCAGCTCGGCGCGGAGAATTTTCTGATATATTGGAAGTGGGGGTACGATGTCTTCGATATTCAGTTTCCAGTTTTTTCAATTTGTTCTGCCGAGGTCCTTTCCCGAATATGTGAAGCAACGCCTACTCAACATAGAAGACTTTACTAAGTACTATTCGATAATACTGTTCATGTAGATTATTGTGCGCTAAAAAATAGGCTCAGACTTCTTTCCAAAGGAGATAGAAGCGTTGGTGAATTTTGGAAAAATTACGCGTTTTTAAATTCTACTCGCCGTAACTTCCTTCGGAATAAGTATATTTTGAATCCGAAAACAGCGCCTTGCTCAGCTCATCAAGGCGAATCTTCTCATTCAGTATTCTTAAATCTTTCTGAGGACGTCTTTTCGCGAAGGTGTAAAGCAGCGAGCATTGACCCGAGTACATTTCAGCAAGGATCTTTTGATAGCACTTTTTCTGTAGATTATGATGTGCTAAATAGTAGCCGCAGGTTTCTTTTCAAAGGGTAGAACGGCTGGTGAATTGTAGAAAAATCTTGTCCCCAAATTCTACTCGCCGTATCTGCAGGATACGAAGCTATATTGCTAAACAGTGGGTTTCGAAATGAGCAGGTCCCCTAACCTCTACGAGCAAGTTTCCCGATATGTTCGGATTATTCCATTTTTTCTCGTTTTACGCTCCGAAAGCTCGCCGATGGATTTTGGTCAAAATGTCGATGCTCTTGAATTGTAAGGAAACTTCGCTTATAGAGGGTTTAGAGATACGGTGAGGTGGCTGTACTGCATCACGAAAGTCCGTAACTTTGGCCGCACTTCTCGCGTATCTGTCAGGAACCTTGCCTGCTTTCTTTTCTCGGTCAAAGTTACTAGGAACTGTGCTATCGAACGGTGCATGACTCAGGCTTCAGTCTGTGAAATTCGCCGAGTTACGAGCCTACGAAAACACGTCCTCATGAATTTTGCCCAAAATTTTAAAATCGCATATTTCGAAAAGATCGCATATTTCGAAAATCTGCAACGAGCGCTTGTATGACGCTCGTTGCAGATATTATGTTCGCTTCGTACAACCACTCCCACTGTATTGAATATGGTGCTTGCGTTGCTTCAGCTGCTCAATTGAATATCAAAGCTATTTCGTGGCTAGAGCTCAAAGCACCAAATCTATCACAATAAGATCCATTAAAAATGTAGAAGGATTCGATCAGCGTCTTGTAGAAGTGCTTACGGAGGAATTTCGACGAAATTTGCGATCTTTACATTTTGGGCAAAATTCATGAGGACGTGTTTTCGTAGGCTCGTAACTCGGCGAATTTCACAGACTGAAGCCTGAGTCATGCACCGTTCGATAGCACAGTTCCTAGTAACTTTGACCGAGAAAAGAAAGCAGGCAAGGTTCCTGACAGATACGCGAGAAGTGCGGCCAAAGTTACGGACTTTCGTGATGCAGTACAGCCACCTCACCGTATCTCTAAACCCTCTATAAGCAAAGTTTCCTTACAATTCAAGAGCATCGACATTTTGACCAAAATCCATCGGCGAGCTTTCGGAGCGTAAAACGAGAAAAAACGGAATAATCCGAACATATCGGGAAACTTGCTCGTAGAGGTTAGGGGACCTGCTGATTTCGAAACCCACTGCTTAGCAATATAGCTTCGTATCCTGCAGATACGGCGAGTAGAATTTGGGGACAAGATTTTTCTACAATTCACCAGCCGTTCTACCCTTTGAAAAGAAACCTGCGGCTACTAAAGTGCTATCAAAAGATCCTTGCTGAAATGTACTCGGGTCAATGCTCGCTGCTTTACACCTTCGCGAAAAGACGTCCTCAGAAAGATTTAAGAATACTGAATGAGAAGATTCGCCTTGATGAGCTGAGCAAGGCGCTGTTTTCGGATTCAAAATATACTCATTCCGAAGGAAATTACGGCGAGTAGAATTTAAAAACGCGTAATTTTTCCAAAATTCACCAACGCTTCTATCTCCTTTGGAAAGAAGTCTGAGCCTATTTTTTAGCGCACAATAATCTACATGAACACTATTATCGAATAGTACTTAGTAAAGTCTTCTATGTTGAGTAGGCGTTGCTTCACATATTCGTGAAAGGACCTTCGCAGAACAAATCGAAAAAACTGGAAACGGAATATCGAAGACATCGTACCCCTACTTCCAATATATCAGAAGATTCTCCGCGCCGAGCTGAATCGAATGGTGGCTTTGGGTTCAGAATTCGTCCACTCTGAAGCGAGATATGGCCACGCGACGCTGATGTATGGACATGTACGGACATGTACGGACATGTCCCTACATGTATGGACATGTCCGTACATGTCCGTACATGTCCATACATTCGCGTCTATTTTTCAAAAAATGTGAGCGGTATTGTATGTGTTCTGATTGTCAATTCATCAGCGCGAAGCATTCATCAATTTCTTCTTGGTTAACGTAAACGATGAAGCAATTGTTGATATATCGCAAATAAAGTAGGGGTTTCAATTCTAAGATGGGTTTTTCAATCTTGGCCATGAAAATAATCGCAACTGTAGGAGCCAAACGTTGGCCCATAGCCAATCGCCTAATTTGCGGGAAGAACTCTCCTGACCATTCAAAAACATTACAATCTAGACAAGCTTTCAGCAAGACTGATATTTGAGCGATGTTTAATCCGTAGAACTTAACTTTTGCAGATTATTTTGTAAGTATATTCTCCATCCCTTCCGAAACTTGTCCAATATTGTTTAATAGATCCTCGAATTCTTGTCCTCTACCAAAAATAGATCCTTACCTATGTACGAAAACTTCTGAGGAAGGTTAGCCCAGCATTATCGATAACATCTGATAGTATCCCAGCTATCTTCTACAAGATGTTCGCTGATGAGTTGGCCCTTCCATTAACGCATATTTTCAACATATCCTTATTGGTTGCAGAAGTGCCTTACCTATGGAAAATTGCTATTGTCACTCCGTTACCGAAGACCTCTCTTAACCCTCAGCTTTCCGATAATAGACCAATAAGTATTCTTCCTACACCTTGCAAGATACTTGAGAAGATTATAAAAAAGAATCGGCTGCAATGGTTCGAAAAAATACATTGCCTTCCAGAGCAACAGCGTGAATTTTTGCAAGATCGATCTACCGGTACACAGCTCCTCGACTGTCAATTTGACTGGACAGTAGCATTGAGTCTGAACCAATCTATAGATGCTGCTTATTTCGACCTAAGTAAAGCATTCGATACCGTTGATCAATCTTCTTTTGGCCAAATTGGAGAGCTCAGAGATAAGAGGATCTCACAATCAGTTGAGATGGTTTAAATCCTACCTTAGCGAGAGGAAGTTTTCGGCTCGAGTTCTTGACAAAATTTCTATGACAAGAGACTGCAAATCCGATGTTCCACAAGGCAGTGTCTTGTCATCCATCTTATTCGGTTGTGTACACTATAGATTTACCCCCTTTCTTATCACTGATCCCCAGATTAAAGTTGACGCATATGCTGACGATGTTAAAATCTATATCGCCTATGGCCAGCATGACAAGGCTAATGCAAATATAGTAGCACTACGAAGTTCGATCTCTCAGATGGCAACTTGGGCTGACATGTGGATTATCCAAGTAAACTATTCCAAGAGCTGCACTATTCCCATTGGAAGGACACTCGCTGAACCAATCGAAAATTTTGACTTTGTTTGCAACTTTTTGGAAAAGATTCAAGCATTTATACTGACTCTAAATTGAAATATTCTGATCATATAAATGAAATTACATCTCGAGCGACCCGAATACTTTGTGCACTAATGCGCACCGCTCAATCTTCTGATCCTAAAGCACTTGTGAGAATCTACAAAACCTTGCTCTTCCAGTAGTTGAATACTGCAGCTAGTGGAATCCAACCTTGAAAAAAGACATTGAAAAAATAGAAAAAATCCAGAAAACCTTTACAAAAATCGTTTTCTACTGTGCCTTTCCCAACGTGAACTATCCTTTTGAATTACCTGATTACAAGACTAAAATACGTAAATTAGGTCTCAAAACACTTTTCTACAGAAGATTCATAGCAGATATTTTGATGGCTTCTAAAATTCTTCGTGCTGAGGTAAGTTTGAAACCTAGTAGATCTGGGTATTTCGACCCATCAATGAATGACGAGCTTCTTTTAACTTGACTCTTTCTAGATTTGGCAGGTACAACGTTTCGCTACAGCGCAACAACTTCTTTTATCGAGCAGTCTCAATATTGAACAAGTTACCGCCTTCTTTATTATCTTTGAATTCAAGTGTTCAACTGAAGAATGCATTGAAAAAAGTGAATATTCTTTAAACTGGAAATGGATGATGTTGTATGATCCTATCTTTTCACCATGTTTTGGAGATGAGATGCAAGTCTTTTTTGCTCTTTTCTGCTTTCTAATCGTATCAGCTCTACCACTGTGAACTGTTTTTTTTTTCATATTGAAGTTGCCCTTAATTCATCTATAGAGTTAAAATATAGTCATATCAATAATGCACGAATTCAGTCTAGCGCATAATGATTAAAGTCACATTGTTTAGCGCTTTGATCTTACATGTAGTTAGCAGTTCATTTGCTCAAACGCGGAGAGAATGGGGGAAAAAATCAAAGTATGTATGTATGTATGTATGTATGTATGTAGTATGTATGTATGCATGTATGTATATATATACAGAGTGTCCCGAAAAAATGTGAACACTGTTTGATCGTTAATAACTCCGTTGCTTTCATGTCTTTCGCCGAGCTTTAGGCACCATTTCGTAGACGAGGTTCAACTCAGATTCACAGTATGAAGCAAAACTCCGATCTCCCTTCGCTACTGTTGGATTACGGTAGGAACTTCCAGCGTGTGAATCCATTGTGAAATATGCCATTTGATAAAATTTTTTCCAAAAAATCTAAAAATCGTGTACTAGGGTTTTCGCGCACGCTGAATCCATTACACAACTTTTTATGAGAGTTTTTAGCTTTTTTGACGGGGGTAATCACATTTTTGACAAATGTTGGGAATTCTGTTATTCCGGTTTACCTGGGATAACTTCGGAAAGAAGCGTCACAGTACAGTGGAAATTTCATATTCGCAATCAGCGGCTTCCATTACCATAGTATAAGAGCTTTTGGCTTGTTTGGTTTTGTTTCGAGCAGAATATGGCCTCTAATGGCCTAAAATCCTTGTCAAAGTTCCTACAGTAATCCTACAATAATGAAAAGCGATCGATGATTCGCTCCATACTACAAATCTAAGCTAAACATCGCTCTACAGAATGGTGTCTCAAGCTCGGCGAAAGACATGAAAGCAAGGGAGTTATTAACGATCAAACAGTGTTCACATTTTTTGGGACACCCTGTATATATGTATGATGGACAATGGATCGACGAACGGAGCAATGGTTTGGTCAAAGGATGGATCGCTGCATCACTCATCACTCGAGGGTTGATCTTCCAAATCGACTTCTTCATAAATCTCCGTTGTTTTTGAGCATTATGATCTGTCAACTGTTATCCTAATTATGAGATCAAAGCCTCTGACGATGTATTGAACTCAAAACAATTACGATTTTACTCTACACACGCCGTCTACTGAAGCATTCTAAATGATAAATACTTCATATTCGACATAGTTCCTGTTCTTCATTTTCAACTCGTCTGAAAATTCTCTAACATGTCTGCGATACGATGCAAAAGTCAGAGCCAATTTGAACCACTTGCCTTTTTTCTCCTATTTGTACTATTGAGCATCTTTTCATTCTTATGATATGATTTTATAATAGCACATCTTTTTACGATGTATTTTATAATCAAATAAATGAATATTCTTGAAGCAGTACTTTCTCAGATAATCGCCGGGGGCAGGCGGACATGCGAATTTTGAGCAAGCGCGCACCGGAAAAATAGTTTGCTGATTTCTTGCGGTCCGCCTGCAGAAATTTGGAATAATTTTAGCGAAATTTTAGACGAATGCTTGGAGAACAATCGCGGTCTACTCATAGATTAGCTGCGGTGCAGTGGCCGCATTCTCGCGAACTTTCCGCGAGAACATGCAAAATTTTCGATTGCCGCACGGTCCTTTGTGAAGGACCGCGCAGCCCTCAGCTACTTTCCGCTGGGAGAAAGTACCTCAAACTTGAGTAATTAAACCATCGATAACACCTCTGCCACGTAGTGTCTTATCTTTACTCGGCGTATGCCCGAAGCTGCGTAAAAAGAGTCCGAGCGCTTGCTGAAAGTTTGGCCAGCGCTCGCTGAAAGAAATTATTCGCCGAGCGCTTGCAAAAAATGCTGTATTGCTGCCCGCTGGCAGAATATGCGACCGTAAAGGAAGTGCCGCCCGCTGAAGGTTTGGCCACGCCCCAAAATTCTGCCGAACGCCTGCAGAAAAGCGCGAGTTTGCGGACCGCCTGCCCTCGGCGACTGAGTTAGGTAATTCCCTGCCAAGATTTCAGCAGGTTCATGATTTTTACCCGCTGCCACGCGAAATGACTACCATATTCGTCATCAGTGGCTTGAACAACCCCCCATACACCGAGTTTGAGCAAGACACACCACAAAAACATTTTAGGACCCGGGTAGCCAAATAACGCCATCAGTTATTATCCTTACTTTTATCGATTTTATTGTTGTTTTTTTTGCAAACTTTGAGCTACGGGACTGGGGGTTGTTGAGGGAGGTGGTGGGCATACTGATCACACACATAGCAGGAATAGGGAATTGCATGTAGAAGTGAGCACAGGTAAAGGTGTACAAGGATAGAAATGGAACCTTTACCGTTTCTGACAGGGCCGGGCGGAGCCGGGTAAGCCAGCTAGTCTAATATATAAAGAATCGTTAACTCGATCCAAAAATCTGCAAATAGTGGGAAACCGAGGGCGGGTCCCCAAGCGAACACTCTTCCAGGTAGCACTTTTAGATTACTGATTCACTATCAAAGATTGGCAAAATGACACGTCCACACTCCGGCGGACGATTTACGCCTGCGGAAAAGGAATTGGACTTCAGTACAAACCGTACTTTGACGCCAAAAATCAGGAATAAAAAGGTACTATGTATTTCACCGGTGACACAACAATGAAATACATAGTATATGTATGATTCAAGCTGCCACAAAAGCAAACTATAGCATAAAGATCAATTTATCAAGTCGCGTAATTAGCACTGTGAGATAACCGTTTGCAAACTGCACATTATATAAGTCAAGATCGTAAACACTACGTTCTTACATGTACTCAGATAATCGCCGGAGGCAGGCGGCCATGCGATTTATGGGCAGGCGAGCACCGGAAAAATAGTTCGCTGATTTCTTGCGGTCCGCTTGCAGATATTTGGAAGAATTTTAGCGAAATTTTAGACGAATGCTTGGAGAACAATCGCGGTTTCCTCATAGATTAGCTGCGGCGCAGTGGCCGCATTCTTGCGAACTTTCCGCGAGAACATGCAAAATTTTCGATTGCCGCACGGTCCTTTGTGAAGGACCGCGCAGCCCCCAGCTACTTTCCGCTGGGAGAAAGTACCTCAAACTTGAGTAATTAAACCAACGGTGACATCTCTGCCACACAGAGTCTTACCTGTGCTCGATGTATGCCCGAAACTGCGTAAAAAGAGTCCGAGCGCCTGCTGAAAGTTCGGCCAGCGTTTGCTGAAAGAGATTATTTGACGAGCGCCTGCAGAAAATTCTGTGTCGCTGCCCGCTGGCAGAACATTAGACAGTAAAGGAAGTACCGCTCGCTGAAGGTTTGGCCATGCCCCAAGATTCTGCTGGCCGCTTGCAGAAAAGCGCAAGTTGCGGACTGCCTGCCACCGGCGATTATCTGCGTAGATTCATCACAACGAAAACAGGGGAAAAACTTGTACAGTAAACGGCAAGAGAGAAGACAAAGATACAATATAAGAAAAAACAAATGAAATGGGAGACTTTCTTCTAAACGATCTACATACAAATTTGGATACACATACCTCGACTTTGCAATATTTGCTGCTTTTGCGCAAGCGCCCGCACCACGAAATAGATAAGAAAAACAAAGGGCAAATGAAGATTTAAGAAAAAAAGTATGGAAAAATAACACTTAGTGACTAATGAGATTCTACTTCTACCAAAGCTGCGATATACCAGTACTATGCAAAACTACAAAGTAGATTCTTAAAAGCAAAATAAAAAAGAACAATTAACGGAGAAAATAATCCAGTCAAACTGGACATTAGCAGCAGTCTGCAAGATGGGAATCGGCAAGTGGCGTCCCAACAAACAACAAGTAACCAACGGCTTCTCCAGCTACAATGCTCAAAATGAGATTTCCATTGAATGTCATGACGATGAGCATCAACACGTAAGCTAACAGAGCCTGGATACCGTAGAGAGACGCTTGGATCAAGCGATATCCGGAAAATACACGCCGAGTCAATCTGCAAAGTGGCAGTTATGTCGACTGAAAATGGCACCACAAGGTTGCATACCCGGTAACTTGAAGCATTGGAGCAAACGAGACCGAATCATGAGATACGTTGTCACCTGCCGAGTCGGCTAACGCTGACTGCGAACTGGTCATGGCGGAACGACGCTGCTGAAACGAAATCATGACTTAAACCGGTAAATGTGAAAAAATATACAGTCTGCCCCAATCGGGATCAGGCCGAACCGTCGGCTGAATTTGCGCGCTCGCAGCGCTAGGGGTTTGCGCTGCATACGCGCGCTGTCGCAGAGAGCGAAGAGATTGAGGAGAGAGCAGACTAGCTAGACGCAGAAGTGGCGCGAAACCCTCGCGACGCGCACTCCCGCCAAGCCAATTTTGGCCTGGTTAGGATTGGGGCAGACTGTATCCCCTATAACAGTCTTGCCAAGAAAACTCTTAGCACGATGACATAATTTGATGGATGTATGATTTAAGTGGTCGACCAAGATAGTGATACTGTTTATATGATATAACGGCCTATGTTTCGGCACTGTTGCCTTCGTCAGAGCCTAGAAGTCGAAGTCGTCAGCATCTATTTCCTCAGACATCAAAAGAGGATTTAAAGTACTATTCGAGAAATAGCCAATGAAAACCTAGCCACAGTAACAAGAGGGGTGTAGGGCGTTAGGCGACAAACCCAATTTTTTGGACCTCAAGAACTCCCCGTGCAAAACGTCTCCTCCGCCAAAAACAGGGGGGTGGGGGTCGGGGCCGATACATTACCCGACGCCGACGAAAAAATGGTGCATAGTTTTGAGTTACGGGATTTACGTTGCTTGCGTTTTGCACGTTTTGTCGCCTAACGCTTGCCCTCCGTAACAAGAGCAGCACTAACCTCAGCTAGAGACAAAACGGAAGTTGTAAGACCGCCACGTATGCAAGACTATGCCTCAGCACTAACATATGCCGTTCTGACCTGACCTCATATTCAAATCCGTAGTGATTGATATGGCGCCAACTCTCTGGTGATAGCGACACACTTCCCCTTTCTATTCATTTTTGGATTTTTGGCGTTTATCCAAAACGCTTCCAATGTTTTGCGCGCAAAGATCTCGGGATGGAACGACAAGATTTGCACCGCAACTTGTGATCCAGCATTATCATGGCGCACTATACATGCTTTCCTAATGGAGTGGCTGCTTTCATCTTATTTGAACGTCTAAATGCTCTTTAACGCGACAGCATAGAGTGCGGCCCGTTTCACCAATGCAGATATGTATGATCGTCTCCGTGGAGGCGGGTTGCGGACTTTCCCTTATTTTAAGGATGAACTTGTTGAATCTCCACGTCATAGCATACTCAGATAATCGCCGGGGGCAAGCGGCGATGCGATTTATGGGCAGGCGGGCACCGGAAAAATAGTTCGATTTTTTGCGGCCCGCTTGCAGAAATTTGGAAGAAAGTTGGCGAAATCAAAGATGAAAGCTTGAAGAACAATCGCGGTTTCTTTATGGATTAGCTGCGGCGCAGTGGCCGCATTCTCGCGGACTTTCCGCGAGAATATGCAAAAATTTCGAGGGCCGCACGGTCTGTGGAGGACCGCTCAACCCTCAGGTACTTTCCGCTGAGAGAAAGTACCTCAAACTTGAGTAACTAAACCAACGGTGACACCTCTGCCACACAGAGTCTTACCTGCGCTCGACGTACGCCCGAAAATGCCTAAAAAGAGTCCGAGCGCTTGCTGAAAATTTGGCCAGCGCTCGCTGAAAGAAATTATTTGCGGAGCGCTTGCAAGAAATTTTGTATTGCTGCCCGCTGGCAGAAGACGAAAGTACCGCCCGCTGAAGGTTTGGCCACGCCCCAAAATTCTGCTGACCGCCTGCAGAAAAGCGCGAGTTTGCGGACCGCCTGCCCTCGGCGATTATCTGAGTAGTTGGTACTCTCTCGCTATCGAAAACCGCCACGCAGTGAGTTGGTAAATCCCCACCTCTACACGAATCGTGGAGTCGATGATATCCTCGCATGCTAAACCTGTGATAAGATATACAATACCGAATAGCTTACAATTACCCTCCTTATCAAATGGGCAAACCAATTAGGAGTTGGACAGAAGCAATTCGTAAGCACGGTTTCGAACCAATCGCTTCTTGAGATTTACGGGAGGGGGGGGGGGATATCGACTACCCTGACAACGCCTTGTAAACCCGCCTGATGCATAGGGCATTCGAGAAATCGTGATGATGGCGCGACCGCGCGCCACGCTCACGCACCTCCCGGCAACCGCATTTTCTCGGCTTCACCTCTACTTGAATGGTTTTTCTGCTCATATATGACAGTATTTAGACATCGGTGACTGAGCTGAGAGCTGAGGTGATGCCTTTTTGTATGAGTGTTTTCTGCTCCTGTGGGCGCAAAAGCCGCAGTCGAACCCATCGTCACGATTTTATAAACGACCTATCGCTGCATTGCATTGCTCAACACATCAGAAATTCCAGGAAAATAGTTAGCGAGTTTCTGAGAAACCGCCTGTTGAATCTTTTTTCGCTCTTATCTTTTGCAGATATATTGCTGAATCTCTGAGGAATCGAGAATTCAGCAAGCGGCGTTCCGAAAAGTCAAAAATCGCTGCCTCTCAAAAAATCCGCGAGCGGGATTCGAGAAATCAGCCATCTATTCTTCCGGTGCCCGCCTGACCCCGGCGTTTGTCTGAGAACGTGCTCCCAAGGTGTCCTCGAGCAGCGTAACCGCTGGGTGCCGCAATTCCCTGAGCGATGGTGATGGACCATGAACGTTCTTCGCCTACGGGGGACACTCAAACAGCTGTTTTGTACATGTTACCTACAATAGCCCTCTTCATCCTATTTGGGTGCGCGGACAGAGAATGTATTAGGATGTTTTCGTTACTGGGCTTGCGACACCACTTGGTTTTGTATGCTCCGCCTGCAAGTTGAATTTCGTTTAGAAACGCTAACCATTCCTCTGAGGGCTTCCGGGTAATACGATGTTCGACGACTGTTGATTTAGTATATTAAACAAAGTCTACCTCCGCTTGGGTGGGACATATGAC
This sequence comes from Cylicocyclus nassatus, assembly GCA_958299035.1. Lineage (NCBI taxonomy): Eukaryota > Metazoa > Nematoda > Chromadorea > Rhabditida > Strongylidae > Cylicocyclus > Cylicocyclus nassatus. The sequence goes on along the minus strand of CATQJL010000316.1, from coordinate 50,461,957 downwards.
GCAACAGTCTCGTCTATATACCGACCGTACAAAAGGGGTTTACGCTCCAATACCGGCGCTTCTATTTTAGACAAAAACGATGGCTAAAGTAGGTATATAGACATAATGTGATCACCACACCGAAAAATCTGAATATCTTGGGTTCCATCGATCCTTCTATTGGACTAGAGTTCCCGGATGAAGCTCGGCTATGTCAAATGAAAAGGTACTCATGACTTTGTCTTTTCGCTTTGACTGAGATAAATGGCGCCCTTAGCTAATACGATAAGAGAAAAATCGGCGCTATTCGGCTATCCGGGCCCCAAAAATTTTTTGGCATGGATTTCGCTCAAACTTGGCACAGAGGGGTTATCTGATCTGACATGCTGATCACGAATATCACCTTTTCTGCGCAGGAAAATGCCTCCCTGCAGGGTTACGGTAGGTATACGGTAGGGGGTCAGAATCACGGATTTGCGCGAAACTTCGTCTAGAGGGGTTATAAGGCACGCTGAACACGAATATGATGTTTATCTCGTGCGACAGCGCCATCCGGTGGAGTTACGGTAGGACTACGGTAGAGGGTCAAAATCACGGACTTGCCCGAAACTTGGCCTAGAGGGGTTATTCGGCCCGCTGATGCCGAATATCACATTGGTTTTGAACCGTAGCGTCATTTTCTCGGGTTACGGTAGCTACATGGTAACGGGTGTAAAGCATAGTTCTGCCTGAAACGGGTGTACGACGATTCGGACGACTGTGAAGCTTTGCACACACGACCACCGCCGCGCGCTACACACCCTGCTGCGGCTTTTGCCTAAGCAAAGCACAGGGGGAGATACATTTGCCGATTTGTGATTTTGACCCCTAACCGTAAACCTACCGTAACCATGCAGGGAGGCGTTTTCATGCGGAGAAAGTGTGACATTCGTGATCAGCATGTCAGATAACCCCTCTGTGCGAAGTTATAGCGGATTCTGAGATTTTGACCCCCTATCGTATACCCACCGTAACCCGAGAAAATGACGCTACGGTACAAAACCAATGTGATATTCGGCGTCAGCGGGCCGAATAACCCGCTGGGCCAAGTTTCAGCTGAATCTGCGATTTTGACCCCCTACCGTTTACCTACCGTAACTTCACAGGAAGGCGGTTTCCTGCGGAGAAAATGTGATATTCGTGATCAGCATGTCAGATAACCCCCCTGTACCAAGTTTGAGCGAAATCCATGACCAAAGAATTTTGGGGCCCGGATAGCCGAATAGCGCCGAAAAATCTCACTGCCCAAAAAAATGTCAAACCTTGTTGTGGTAGATCGCAAGGAACAGACGAAAACCTTTGATTGCTTCATACAAAATACAAAGCAGAAATGAGATGAACATGGATACAGCCATTCCTAAATGAGTATAGCACTTCATACCTCAAACCTTACTAAAAGGGGAATACCTACCTGACATTGTGCCAGTCTTCCAGAATGAGAAGAGGATGAGTTCCCTCTCACGAAAGTGTATTACCATATCCATCATACCGGTCATATTATGATCCATCTTGACGTTTGCTACAATGGTCACTCATCAAAGAGATCAAGAGAAGTTAAAAGAGTGGTTCACGAAAGTAGTGAGCAAAGAATGGTAACGCTTATGACATAAAAGTTTCATAGCTGTACCAAATGGTAACAAATCAGTGGCAGCTATGCTGAATTAAATAAAAAAACGTGTATCATGAGCATCATCAGCATTGAGAGATGATGCACTCACGAACGGAACGTACAAATTACCGCTTGACTAGTTAATGAACTTCCAGATGATCAAGCAAATTTTGTTACGCTTGATGCCCACAAACTCTTCTAGGCTTGATCAATACGGAATGTAAAGGAAGCCATAAGGAAGCAGTAGTCGTTAAAATTTTCGAACGCTCCACACATGTGACGAACAAGTGAGTAGCTCAAACGTATCGAAGATGCATGTAATAAGCTCTATGTTGATCCTTCTCCGCACTTCAGGAAGTGCGGAGAAGGATCAACACAGTTGCCGGCAACTTGCCCAAAGGAATGGCCAAGTTGCCGGCAACTGTGTCCGAGGTTCTCCATTCGGTGTGTGCGGCGCGCGCGCCTAGATTTACAGTCTGCCCCAATCCTAACCAGGCCAAAATCAGCATGGCGGGAGTCCGCGCCGCGAGGATTTCGCGCCACATCTGCAGCTAGCTAGTCGCTCTCTCCTCGATCTGTTCACTGTCGGCGCAGCGCGCGTATGCAGCAGCGCAATCACCTAGCGGTGCGAGCGCGCAAATTCAGCCGACGGTTCGGCCTGATCCCGATTGGGGCAGACTGTACGGGCAGGGTCACGTACACCGTGCGGCCCGCACGCCTTGAATCCTTAGCGTACGGCCCGCGCGCACTATATTCTCACCGTGCCGCCCGCGCCCTCCAGTTCTCACGCACTATAAGCGTAATGGGTACCCGCGTGAGGTACGACGCTGTGATTAGGCTGCTCCATCACTGGTCGAGCTGGCTTGTCATTTTCTGGCATTTGAATAATTGCAGGAACATGAGAGGTTTTTTGCTTCTGCGAAGGTTATCACTCGACATAAATTTGAATTTTTGAATTTTATGAATTCAAATTTTCGAATTTTCTAATTCAGAATTTTTTGGACTGTAAAGTTGAGAATGCTCACGGCACGATGAAAGAAGAAAAAGAAGCTTTATGCAAGACTTAATCTTTAGTAGTTTGCGGGCGGAGTGCTTTCGATACCGTTCGGCCTGCGCGCACTACACAGCGCCGCACGCACCGAATGCCAAAGTTGCCGGCGTTTCGCTCGTTGTAGGACCCCATGATAGTCTCCACTTTTCGCGCGCTCTCTAAGGCCTGTGTGCACGTACATCCCCGCTGGGAAGACCGGCCCTCCGCCCGTCACGATCGGCTCAGCACGCGCCGCGCATGAGCTGTGTCGCGTGCTCAGTTACAAATGTGCCCTGACGGTAAAGTCCCTGCGCAATATCGAATCGATAATTTCGACATTTTTATGGCAGTTAGGTGTACGAGCGTTTACGGAGCTGCCAATCTCGACAAGTTTGATTCTATACTGCCCTAAGACTCTAGATTTGAGAGTGAGTACGAGCGCCTCAAGGTGTACCAGATGACATAGGACTGCACGTTGATTTGCTCAACTTCAGGGAGTTGTTATTTTGATGTTTCGTTCGTAGTCAGCACGTATTACCCTCCCCTAAACCTTTGAGTTGGAGCAAATTTTAAGATGTTGGCCTCGTATCGTATGCCTACCGTAACTTTTTTTAAAGTAATGCTCCACAAGAATGGGATGTAGGGCGTTAGGCGACAAACCCGACTTTTTGGACCTCAAATAACTCCCCGTGCAAAACGTCTCCTCCGCCAAAAACAGGCGGGGGGGGGGGGGGTGGGGTGGGAGTTGGGGCCGATACATTACTCGACGCCATCAAAAAATTGCACATAGTTTTGACTTACGGGCTTTACGTTGATTGCGTTTTGCACGTTTTGTCGCCTAACGCTTGCCCTCCCAAGAATGGTTATCGTTTGCTCGCTTTTGCTAAAGTAGGCGGTGTATTTGCGGACCCGCCGGAGTCGCGGTCTTAGCGCTGGCGGCGGTTATCGATTCTGCCCCAGCGCTAAGATCGCGACGCCGGCGGCAGTCCGCAAATGCCCTGCCTACTCTAGCAGAAGCGAACAAACGATATGATATTTGTAGTGCGTGCGGCATTATCCCCACTTTAAAGCTATAGTGACCCACATGGGATCTTCTTATATGGAACTAGTTGACTTACCCGGCTCCGCCCGGCCCTGTCATTATTATATTCGTAATCAGCATGCTCGATTACCCCCTTGTGCCAACTTCCAGCCCCGTTGCTCAAATTTTGCAAAGAATCAATAAAATCGATATCGATCGATGATGAAAAGTAGCCTGTGAGACCCGCCGGGGCCCGAAGTGTATGTGTGCCAAGTTTGGTCCGGATCGGTTCAGAAATGAAATTTTCTATTCGGAACATACGTACACACAGACAGACATACATACGGACAGACAGACAAGCAGACATTCAGCTTTATATATAAGATAACGCCGTGACCCCTTGAAAATGGCCCTAATATGCAAAATCATTACTCTCATGACCGGTATGTCAAGTCTACCTTGTGCCAAGTTCGGGACCGGCCATACTCTTTCAGGAGGTGGTTTCTGCGATTCCTGTAATTCCTGCAGTTTCTGTGATTCATCCACTTCCGATGTGCCGCACGACGGCTCGCCTTGTGACTTTCAGTGTACAATATTTTCCACAATATACGTTGTTGCGGGACCCGCGGGAATCACAGGAATCGTAGGAACTGCAGGAATTGCAGGAACAGAGGGATGTTGATGCAAGCACTACCATAGAGCGATTGTTTCTGTTTTGCTTGCAACCTTCCGCCTAATTTATCCGATTTCAGGCGCATACGGCGCTATTCGGCTATCCGGGTGTGCCGATATAATCGGCACCTCTCTTTGGGTTCCTTCATACTACGCCGCGTACGCCGCCGCAGCGCAATGGAAATAGGCTCACGGCAGCAGAGCTCCACTTTTTTTTATGTATCTCTATAATTGCTTATTAATAGAGCGTCATTTCATCATTTATTACAGTTTTGACCCCAGATACGTTAACATTGTGAATTGTGAAGTCAGCGCCAAGACTTGAATGATAGTTTGTGAGCGAAGAAAACAAACTGCGGCAACAACGGCTAATCAAATTTGCAATGCAGTCTAACAGTACGAAGAAGGGAAATCCTTTTCATCCAGATGTGTTTGTAAGGAAATGTTAACAGGGTACAGTCGAGTAGATTTCCTGCTTAATATAGTGTCCCTGCAGACGCGACAACGCTGGGGCGTCAACAAATGCCTTGCGAGTTTCCGAGCTAGTGTTTTCTAGTGTTTTCTTTGCTTATTTCATGCTTTTTAGTTGATTCGTTGCTGATAAAGAGGAAAAGGGTAAGTTAAAGAGTAGTTTCTGTTTTCTGAGAAGTTCTATTATCGCATATTCACAGGTATCCACGTGGAGGCATTTCGCGTCAGCTTCTTGTCTATTTCTTTTTTGTCATTTCCTTTTCTTCTGTCACTTCTTCTTTTGAGGCTTCTTCTTCTCTTCTTCTTCCTCCTTCTTGTGAGGCGTTTCTTTGAATGCTAGTTGGCTTGTCTTGCAGCAACTTCGGCTTTCATCCATAAGAAATAGCATTTTAATCAAGTAGTTCATGTGATAAGGACAATAAGTCAATCGTAAAAACCCACTAGCGTCAAAGAAGTACCTCACAAGAAGAAAGAGACATGAAGTGACAAAAAATAGACAAGAAGCTGACGCGAACTGCTTCCAGTGGATATCTGTGAATATGCGATAATAAAACTTCTCAGAACACAGAAACTACTCTCTAACTTACCCTTTTCTTCTTTATCAGCAATGAATCACCTAAAAAGCATGAAATAAGCAAAGAAAACACTGGAAAACACTAGCTGGAACTCGCAAGGCATTTATTGACGCCCCAGCGTTTCGCGTCTGCAGGGACACTATATTAAGCAGGAAATCTTTTTTTTTTATCCTCGCATGTGTTCCCGCTTACGCAGGGTCTGCTTTTCTTGTGAGACGTCTCCATGTCGTCCTATCTGAGGCAAGGTTTTCATCTATGCCAAGTTCTCGCAGGTCGGCCTTGATTCTGTCCATCCACCTCATCTTGGGTCTACCTCTGGGCCTTTTGCCTGGTGCCTCCACAACCAGGGCCAACTTGGTGATGTGACTTTCATCCCTTCTGCGCACATGCCCATACCATCGTAACCTTTTTTTCCTGCATTTTCTGGGCAATTGGAGCTACTTTCATTCGTGCTCGTATAGTGTCGTTGCAGATGTGATCCTTTAGTGTGACACCTAAGGTCCATCGTAGCATCCTTGTTTCCATGACACTAAGCTTGCGCTCCTCGTTCCGCGTACACGGCCAGCACTCACTGCCATACAGTGCTGCTGGGCGGATAACGGTCCGGTACAGTTGGGACTTAAGTTGCACTGGCATTCGTCTGTCGCACAGAACTCCTGTTAAGGCTCTCCATTTCATCCATGCTGTGTTCATCCTGCCTGCGACCTCCTCTTGTAAGCCTCCCTCCGCTGAGATATGGCTGCCTAGGTACTTGTATGACGTCGTCTTCTTTAGCTCTTCACCATTGATGCTTATGGTACCTGGAGTTTGTTCCCCCACTTCCATATATTCTGTCTTCCTGGTGTTGAGCTTCAGGCCATACAACTCTGGCCTGTTTTTCCAGTTTTGCACCTCGTCTTGTAGCTCCTTTCTGGTACTTGCTATCAAGACCACATCATCTGCGTAGAGAAGTGTCCAAAGGGGTTCACGTCTGAGTGGTTCCATCACGGCGTTCATCACAGTGATGAAGAGCAAGGGAGAGAGAACTGAACCTTGGTGAACTCCAACCTTGATCTGGAATTCTTTTGATTGCCCTGCAGCTGTTTGCACGTGGCTTGATGCGTTGTGGTAGATCAACTTTATCCACTGAACGTACTCCTCTGGCACCCTGTGTTTCCGTAAGGCCCACCATATGACTTCATGTGGCACCTTATCGAAGGCTTTTTCCAGGTCCAGGAAGGCTACATGCAATTCCTTCTGCTTCTCCCTGTATCTCTCCATCACTATCCGAGCTGAGTGGATTGCATCAGTTGTACTTACTCCTTTCACGAATCCGCACTGATTGGTGACAACTCTATGATATTTCGAAGGCGTGTTTCGATTACTCGCTCGAAGATTTTTAGAGTGTGGCTCATCAGTCGGATTGGTCGGTAAGATGCGCAGTCTGCTATGTCTCCTTTGTTCTTCCATATCGGGATGGTCGTGCTGGTGTACCAGTCGCGAGGCATACTCTTGCACCTTATGATCTGATTGAGGAGACTTGTTAGCCATGTGGCTCCGGGTTGTCCACATAATTTCCAGAACTCGCTTGGTATGTCGTCTGGACCAGTCGCTTTGCCATTTTTTGTTCTTCTTACGGCCAGCCATACTTCCTCTTCCGTAACTGCTGGTACTGGTCCCTCTATGGGGCTGGCTTCTGGGATGGAGTTGATGGTGCGGCCTGTGGTGGCCATCTCTTCGAAGTAGGTTCTCCATCTTTCGGTAATGTCCTCTGGTTTTCTTAGCATCCTACCAAGTTTGTCTTTGATATGGAGGAAGTGTTCCATATCCTTTGTGGATTCCGCTCTTCTTCTCGTTATTCGGTATATCTCGCGTTCTCCCTCGCTAGACTCTAGCTGGTCGTAGACCTCTTTCAAGTACACCTATTTTGCCTTCTTTACGGAAGCCTTCGTAGCGCGTTTGGCTTGTTGGTACGTCTGGCGATCGTCCTCCAATTTCGTCTTATGCCATCGCTTGTACGCATCCCTCTTCTCCTTTATAGCTTTTTGTACTTCGTCATTCCACCACCACGTTTCTCGATTGATCCTTCTTTTTCCTGGCTTTGTACTGCCCAGGATCAGGTGTGCCACTTGGTGGACTCGATCTTTCAGGCTTCCCCAAGATCGTTCTGGGTTCTCTTGCAGGCTTGGTAGAGTTGCTAGCAGTGCTTGTTTAGCTGCGTTGCTGGTCTTCAATTTCCACCATTTGATGCGTGTTCTGGTCTCTGTGGCTCTCCTGATGTGCTTATCCATCGTTATTTTGATGTCGAGAAGCAGCGGTTTATGTTGAGGTATGCAGCTCTCACCTGGAATGACTTTGCAGTCCTTTACGTTCTTGAGGTCACACTGTCGGATAGCCCAGAAGTCTATCTATGTTCGTCGGTCGCCACTCGCATATGTAATGAGGTGATCATCCTTTTTGATGTAGTATGTGTTCGCCAAGACCAGATCATGAGCTAAGGCGAATTCCAGAATACGCTCACCTTCTTCAATGCATGTTCCGTATCCGTGGCCTCCGTGACAATTTCCGGCTTCTCCTCGCCTTTCTCCCACATGTCCATTGAGGTCCGCTCCTAGCAGGAGTGTCTCTTCCTGCGGAATTGAACTGATGTGGTCATCCAGCTCCTGCCAGAACGTGTCCTTTTCATCATCCTTACATCCGACTTGTGGCGCGTAGGCGGTGATTATTCGTAGGACCTGTTTCCCGGTATCTATCTTGATGCTCATCAGACGACCGCTTATGCGCTCAACGTCAACTATATTGCTCCTTAAATACTCCGATAGAGCTATACCAACCCCGTTTCTGGTGCAGGTAGCACCGTTGTAGAGGAGCTTATATCCATCTCCGATGTCGCGTGACTTTGCCCCGCTCCACTTCGTTTCCTGTATGCAGGCTACATCGACTCGCCGTCTCTTCAGAAGATCTGCTAACTCTCGCGAACGAGAGGTGAGTGTACCCATGTTGATGGTAGCTAGACGGAGAGTCTGCGATGCCTTGGATCGTTGCCTCTGGTGAACTAGCCGCTTTAGCCGTCCCTGTTCACCTTGCTGGGACGGTAACCCTCGATCACTATTCGCATTCGTCGGGCTCGAATGCGCGTCGCCTTCGGGGGACGCCCTAGCCTTTACTCGAAATACTTTATGAGACATGTCTGCATTATGGATGCGACGGGGTGTTTCTCAGCCGGCTTGTCGCATGCCCTTCTATGGAAGGGCAGCCTGACGCTGGTAAGCAGGAAATCTACTCGATTGTAAATATACAACCAGATACAACATACAACCATACAACCATATACTACTAGTATACAACCAGATAACGCAATGTGCAGTCAGTTACGATACAAAATGTGAAACTCAAAAGTAGAGGGAGCACAACAACCTAAGTCATTCCATCAATCATTGATACAGACAAAGGATAGACAGGATAAACAAAGCAAAGGAGAGGAAGAAATGCATAATGTGAAGGAACACTATTGAAGGACACGAATGTGCAGCAGATATAGAGATACATCAAAAAAAGTGGAGCTCTGCTGCCGTGAGCATATTTCCATTGCGCTGCAGCGGCGTAAGCGGCGTACGCTGCGTGCGCGGCTTACGTGGCGTACGTGGCGTACGCGGCGTGCGCGGCGTAGTATGAAGGAACCCTTTGTAGCCTCATTGTGTGCTGCCAGAGTAAAGTAAGGTCATGCATAAGCATGACCTGCTGTGATATAGGTATCTTTACTGCGCAGATGTTGTCGAGTTACTTTGCTCCGCCTGTTATTTTTAGCATTCTACCACAGCACCCACGCGTGCTAGTCGACTGTTCATAAAGCTACTATAGCTGATGTGTTAACACGTTGACGACAGTGCCGCGCAATGGTGCGCGGCAGGCAGTCTGTCCCTGTGGACGACGCCGCGCAATGGTGCGCGGCGGCCTTAATTTCAATGCTATCTGTCCAATCCTCTCAGTTTTTGTTCATATAATCAACATAGGCTCAGACATACTTCATGTATTAGCTCCGCCCACTCCTATGCCTCCCACAAGAACCATTTTTGTTCATAAAAAGCAAGGATGAGGCCATAAATGAACTCAAAGACCTCAAACAACTTTCAGCCAGGCCCCGCACAGCTTCAGGCAAGCTCCGCCCCTAAGTGGCAAGCTCCGCCCCCTGAGTGGCAAGCCCCGCCCACTTTTCAAAAGTGCCGGAATTTGCACGAATTCATTGATTTCGGGCAATTTCCAGCATTTTTGAAAAGTGGGCGGGGCTTGCCAAAAGTGGGCGAAGCCGCCTCGCCCACCTGCATTTTTGTATCTCACGCATAGATGCATACATACATACATGCAGCCAGCTGTGAAAGTGCCGGGAAACGGTTCGTCCACAGGGACAGACCTTCAAAAAATGGCTCGTCGTCAACGTGTTAACACACTCTACCAGGCGCTATTTCGCCTAAGGCTACTATAAAGCCTACGTACCACCGTTACACCGGGCCCCAAAATTTTTTGTCGTGGATTTCGCTAAAACTTGCCAGAGGGGTTATCTGCCATGCTGATCACGAATATCACCTTTTCTCCACAGGAAAACGCCTCCCTTCAGGGTTACGGTAGGTATACGGTAGAAGGTCAAAATCATAGAGTTGGCTGAAACTTGGCCCAGGGGTTATTCGGCCCGCTGACGCCGAATATCACATTGGCTTTGTACCTAGCGTCATTTTCTCGGGTTACGGTGGGTATACGGTAGGAGATCAAAATCTCAAAATCCGCTGCTTCCCACAGAGGGGTCATTCAACATGCTGAAGAAATGTCGCACTTTCTCCGCACGAAAACATCTCCATGCATGGTTACGGTAGGTTTATGGCTCGATCGGCTCATGCTGAGCCGATCGTGACGGACGGCGGGCCGGTCCTCCCCCGCTGGGGAGGGGAGGGAATCTGAGAAGGGATGCGTCATATCTTCTTTCTTCTCTATCTTGCTTATGAAGGTTCTCCTAATATCTGCGCATAATTGATGTCAGGTTACTGGCATAATTCATTAGATTTTCACTATTTTGTGTGATTCCCTGAGGATCCCCAGGAAATCTGCAGTGGATCACCTCTGAATTTTAATGCCATTTATCTTCCTGGAAACTCAATAAAACGCTGTAAAATTGTACCGTGGATATACTACGGCACTGCTAAACATGTTTATAGTAGAAATAAGTGAAATCTCAGGATATTGAAATCTTCGGTATCATCGGTTTCGATAATCCCTAGCTCGCGAGCTAGGGACTAACGAAGAATTCACAAACTTCAGATTCCATTTCTCCTGTCGAAAACATACTTAGCAGTGCCGTACTATATCCTCACTACAATTTTGCAGCGTTTTCACTGACTTCTCAGGAAGATAAATCACTATGAAAACGAGAGGGGATCACATAAAATGGCAAAAAACTAATTTTATATGGAAGTAATCTGGTATCCATTATGCGCAGGTATGAGCATATGAAAACCCATTAGGCAAGATGGAGAAAGAAGAAAAAAGATATGTAGAGAGCGAGATATGATGCATCACTCTCAGATCCCCTCAGCTCCCCAGCTGCGATGTACGTGCATACGGGCCTGAGTTGTCACTGACCCCGTCAACGCCGGCAACCTCGACAACTGTAACCTCGGCAGCCTCAGACACAACTGCCACCAACCTATGGCCGTTCTTTAAGTGTTCCCTACGTTACCAGTGGTTGCCACTGTTTCTCGTGACTGTCGCAAGCGCTTAGCTGATATTCTCACATTTCGGAAAGAAATTGCATCCTGCGGCTTATTTGCATGCTATTTTCTCAGCCATTACAAGACTTCAAAGAAAAAATACCCAATGTGAAACGACAGAAACGAAAAATTGTCAAAGGCCTGAGCCTCGACGCCATAATAACATTGCACCAGGAGTGCTGCTGTTGTATTGGTCGAAGAGTGTTCCGGCGTCGCTTCGCGAAAAATTCGCACCGATCGTACCTCCTAACTGTCCCACCGATTTACATACGTTGGAGAGTTATGTGTCTGGAGTTCTTAGCTTAGCTTCCCTCGCCATTCAATAAACAAGCAAGAATTGCCAAAGCTCTGAAGATCAAGTTAGGAAATGACAACAAGAATAAAGAATAGCACATAAAGGTACAGGGCTTTCAATCTGAATGTCACGGTCGACGTGGTTCAGGTCCTCGAGAGTCGCCTTGCTTGGGTCTCTCACATGGTACAATACCGCACCCGATACCGCGAAGACCTTAGCGGATGCGGTATTGTACCACGTGAGAGACCCAAGCAAGGCGTCTAGCGAGGATCTGAGCCATGTCGACAGTGACACTCAGGGTCGCATGCATTAACATCCCCGCCGGGGATGGGATCACAGCTTCAGAAGAAAGCTTCATATCCTGAAGCTCAAGATAGTGGATTTCACGCATATACCTATCCGTAAGTACTCCCACCATCCCTCACTATCAACATCTAGAACGGGCCAAGAAGAGTACAAGCCGCATTTTCCAGCTTTTTGTATGGTCCCCTGGTGATCCTCCGCTGCCGGACGTCTTCTTTAAAGTCATTTTTCTTCCTTCAGAGTCAACGAAAACCTTCCAAAGTTGTATTGATTATCTAACCCAGCAGTGCTAAGTATGTTGCTGATAAGAACAGATGAATTTTGGAGTATTAATTTTTCTCGATAAATCACAACTTTCGACTTGTGGTTCATCGCAAATTTCATGACTCTAAAACGCTGTTCTTACGAGAAACATGATTAGCACTGTTGGGTTAGATAAACAGCACAACCTTGGAATGTTTTTATTGCCAAAAAAATGACTTTCAAAATAAAAAAGACGGTCGGCAGCTAGAGATCATCAAGGGACCAAACAAAAAGCTGGAAAATGCGGCTTGTACAGCTTCTTGCTCCCTTCAAGATGTTCATAATGAAGGATGGTGGGAGTACTTGTGGATAGGTAGACAGCGTGAAATCCGGGATCTGGAGCTTCAGGATATGAAGCTTTCTTCTAAAGCTGCGATCGCCTCCCCGGCGGGGATTTTGATGCATGCGTCCCTCAGATTGAAACCCTCTGTAGCTTCCCACATGCAAAACTGGACGCCGTTGCATCCGATTAAGATAGTAAGTACGAGAGAGACACAGACTGCAAGATGAGTGAAAGCGTTTGGTCTCAGAGACGCAGACAAGATCTGCCATAGCGACCTGTCTCTGCATGCGACGAATCGCCTAAACAACTAATCTGACGCAAAAGCAAACTTTTTAGAATCTAATATATAAAGAATCTTAAGGTGCATTCAAACATCATCAAATAGCGGGGAAATGAGCGGGTCCGCGAGAGCGCCTTCCTAGCACCTTTGAGATTACTGGTTCACTAGTGGTGAATAAAAGCCAATGCGTTTTGAAACACCACATACGAGAAAAGGCAACCTGGGATAGTAGTAATCATGCTAAAGAACCCCTAACGAAGTTTTGGGTAAATTTGGGATTCCGACCCACCTACCGTATGCTCGTCGTAACCCTGGAAAAAGGCCCTACCATGCGAAATGAATTTAATTTTGTGATCAGCGGGCTGAATAACCCCTTAGATGGATTTGCAGAGTCGCTGATCTGTTAGATAGCGCCGAAACTTCTTATGCATACACATAACATTCTCTTGGATACGAAGAACGTAAGAAAAAAGAAAAGAGTGGACATTACAGTCATAACGGAGACTCACGAGTTGTTTCAATTTCGATAAATCGACGAAATATGCAAATTGTTCTTAAGATTCGGATACTTGGAAGCTCTGCGTAATTTTGATTAGCAAATTCATGCTCGTGCTCTAAGGGGTTAGGATAAACCACTACTTGGAATTTGTGGAGAAGTTGCTTGAACTTGTTGAAAGTGCGCACTGCATTTTCAAGTATCTTGCTCGTAGAAAGGATGAAATCAAGGATAAGATCTTCGGAACGAGCATGCACACCCATCTGTGCCCTGCCCATCGATGAATGCAACAAAAGAAAAAAAGACGAATGCCGCTCCCGCATGCCAGCAGCCGCGATTATCGACTGTTACTGGAGCGCGAAAACCGCACGCTGATAACGCAAGGAGTCATCGTGCATGAAAGCAGTGTGTGTTACTGTTGTGTTACTCTGCTGTTTAGGGCATAGATGTTATTTAGAAGACTTGATATTCAAATTGCCTACTAAATACCTCTCACGTGCCCACAGTAACCTTATCAAGCCTCTAATTTTTCAGGTTGGTCTGCAGCTTTCAAAGATTAGAATGTGTAATAAGTTCGTCCACAATTTTTGTGCTTTTTCCTTTCTCCTTAATTTCAAGGGTTTTGAATGGTATGAATTTTGTTCAGAAAAGCTGCATGTGCTTTTAAAAGTTTAAAAGCTGCTATATCGATTTATATACTTGCTGTGCCACTATAGGGCATCTGTAGCACTGGGAGTTCACAACACGTCGCTACGAACGTTTATTGCAAGACTGCCAAAGCTTACACCCGCGCTGACCCCTGTTGGCCCGTACCCGCCCGCTTTACTGCAGGTTGATTGATGGTACGGGTTCGAGATATGACGCATCCCCTCTCAGATCCCCTTCCCTCCTCAGCGGTGATGTACGTGCATACGGGTCTCAACCGAATGTAAAAGTTTCATGATTACGAAAAGAACGGCATAGTTTTTGCAGACTGCTCAAAGTACTATCAAATCACAAAAGCTTACTTTGTAAACGTGCAGATCTTATGGAGTTCTCTTCAACGTCAACATCAGGCATGTGAAGGCACTCCTGACAGAGGACTGTCGACGAACAATTCAGGGGTGGCAGAATGAGCAGTGTGTGGAGAGAAGTCCTTGAATTTGCAGGGTACTTACTCAAAACTTGGGGTTTGGGAATATACAACTTGGAGGCAGCGATTAACCAAAGTTTTGATTCTCATTGTCAGAATTTTTGCGTGCTACAGGCCTTTGTGCAACCCTACTCGGGCACTCCTTGTTTGCTACGAAACTTGTACAATTTCAATCAAGAGAAATGGGAAACATAGAAAAAATGTCAAAAAAAATAAATTTATTTCTCTTTGAGTCCTCCTATAATAGCAGTAAATAACTTCCAAACTTCCGTTGAATTGACGCTGATAGGATAGGTAGGATTGTAGAACAGACTCAAAGTTTTCAGAAGCATTTATACGCTTTGTCAAGCATGGTTCAGAATGTTGAAAAAAATTGAAAAAGTGCATTTATTGCATAACTTAATACATCTCACCGACTCCACGATTCGTATAGAGGCGAAGTCGTAGCACCTCAAAGCGTGGCGGTTTTTAATAGCCAGAGAGTACGAAAAACAATGGTACAACGTGGAGGTTCAAGTTCATCTTTATAATCAGGGAAAGTCGGCAACCCACCTCTATACAAATCCTGGAGCCCATCATACATACTCTTTTTCGCCTTGCCGGTTATTTAACTTTAGTTTGACGATGCCTCACTTCTCATCACAAAAGAAGAAAGACCAATGCAACAATTGCCTCTACATTCCGAGCATGACTTTATCGAGTTTTGCGAAGTTTGAGCTACGGGGTTAGGAAATGGCATGGGGGGGGGGTTAGTAAGCATGCTGATTTCTAACACAGCGGGAATAAGGAATTGGCATGTGGAAGTGGGCACAGGGAAAGGTATACAAGGATACGGATAGGACCTTTGTCATAGTGTTTTGACAGGGCCTGGCAGAGCCGGGTATGCCAGCTAGTTGTGTCTAAAATTGGCATGCTCGCCTACTTTTTATTGCCTTTATTGGGTGTTAAAGTGCCTTTTTCACATTCCTTTCGCTGCAGTTCATTTATTGCTCTGCTGGATGGTAACTATGCATAATTACCGGGATCAGGCCAAAGTAAAGACATGAAATGACGCAATCGCAGCACTAGAAGTTCGCACTGCATATGCAGAAAAGGCACTGCTGGAGAGAACGAAGAGAACATAGAGAACACCTACCCCATGTTCAGGTGTATAAGCCGCACTTTTTCGAATTTTCAAGCGAGCTGCTCAGTCGCTTCACTGTGTTTTGGGAAGCGATTATTATGCAAGGCAGGGCGACTCGAAACCTGGTGCTGCAGATACGCTTAGAAATAATCTTGACCTAATCCTGATTGGGACAGACTGTACTATAAATCTCATATTTATCTTTAATCCAAGAATAATCTATCTATATCCGACCCCATAAACGAACAACGTATTTATTGCGCATAGTTAATAGTCACAGATGAGAGAATGATTTTCATTATATGTCTCATAAATTCGTGTTATTTTCCCTTTTGATTTCCCTAAATTGATCGTTTGATCGAAGCAATAATGTATCTAAAGGAGTTCTGTTACTCACAAGACCAGGAAAAACCGAGTTGAAAACGGATAAAAGAGAAAAGCGCGATCCCTGCTGCTGCTCGGGGGGTGGAGTCTCCGACTTTGGCTAAAATCATAAATTTAGTTTTAGATCATTTTTGCTGGAAACTAACCGATCGTTGTATTTGAGAAATAGCAGTCTCGCAGTCACTGGCCACACCCATTTGTTCATGAAACTTAAACAGGCAAGATGAACCATTGGTTATTTCCTTTAGACTCGTTAACAAGATAGGATTTTTTTCGCTATATCTTTTGCATACTGAAGAACTCGAAGAAACATCAAAGCTCTTTTGCTGATACGAACAGCAATTTTTGTCGCACAGCAAATGCTAAAGTCCTTAGTATATTACTTTACAGCATAATTGTGCCAATAATTCCACTCAGAACAGAAGCGAAAAAGTTTATTCGTTACCTTAGCATATTGCACATATGCTCGATTGAGTCGCTCTATCGGATTACTCAGGCGAGCCTTCGGTATGAGCTCGAAGGTAGCTTTTGGTAAGCCATTGTCCTAACAAAACCAGAATAAAAATGAATTTCACTCTATCATCTTTCTTTCTACTTGGCGCCACAAAGTGGTGCTTACCTCCCTTTCTAGTGTCACTTTGAACTCAAAATCAGTGCTTCCGGATTCGTTTACAATGGCCAAGACGTTTGCGATCAGCTAAAAAATATGAAAATGCGCCTGAAACTCAATAATGGGGCCTAACACTAGTTCAGAAAAAAAACGTAAAATTCTTATTCAAGAAGCTTTATGACTACAATCTTCCACTTTCTTTATCTCCCTTGAGGATCTTAGAAGTTGAAAAAATGATAGCAAGTGAAGCCAAAGTTTTGACAAGGAAGAAGCAATAAAAGCAGTAACATAAAGCGGTAATTTTTTATTTTCACCTTTTTCCAGCTTTCTGCTCTTTAAAAGTTAAGTTTAAGGAGAAATGGGCTAATCGACTATACAAAGTAAGGTTACTCATCGGCAATCGAGTGAATCATTTTTCTGAACCATTCGGAGTCAAAAACCCATGGATGATCAGATAGGCACTTTTGCTTTCATGGGTATCGTAAAATTGAGTGACAGTTCTCTTTTCGCTCCAGGTTCGCAAATGTGGAAAACGGATTGTAGGACTGATTCTGAAAATAAACGCCTTTCTTACCTGATTGATGAATGTCATTTCTACATCTCCTTTTCGATGTTCAGCTATATAGGGTCCTTCGAAATTCGTCTTTTCACAGAAAATGGCATCCGACACCAAAAATGCTTTTTGCGGCATTACTGGGGTGGCTTTGACCTTTGCAGCTTGCAACAGTTGTATAGGAGGTTGCGCACTTGGCTGAAGTGGGATATGAGATATAGACTGCAAAACTATGACATAATCTTTTTTGCTGGTAAGCTAAAAAAATTCTATTCACTGTTTCGATGGGTCATATTCGCGCGACTTCGGTCTACAATGTGTACAGGCTGTCAAAATCTAACTGAAAGTGCTTGCCACATAGACGCGCGCGAGTGGTTAAAGGCAGTGTCCACGCAGATTTGGAGCTCCTCAGTTCCAACATTTTAATGAAGCGGACTCCTCATACAGATCATAGTCCAGTTTCGAGTGCAAAATATTGCTTGTGAAGCGAGTAAACCGCTTCAGAAGTCTGAACAGAGACGCCCCCTTGTCCGTACCGAAGCAAGTAATCGTGCCGGGACGCGTGGTTGCAGCCAATGACAGCGTCGCAACGGCGGCGTCCCAGTCGGATTCCCTGCTTCGGTACAAAGAAAAGGGGCGTATCTGTTCAGACTTGTGAAGTGGTTTACTCGCTTCACAAGCAATATTTTGCACTCAAAACCGGGCTATGGTCTGCATGAGGAGCCCGCTTCAGTAAACTGTTGGAACTGAGCAGCTCCAAATCTGCGTGGACACTGCCTTTAAAGGCTTGTAGAGCAAGGTTTGGAGTTTTGGGGTTTCAGTGACATGGGAAAGAGTGAATACCGTTGAGCAAGCCACCGAACAAGTGCGAGCGCATAACGTTTGACTAGAAGCAAGCAATACGGCCAGGAAGTTGGGAGTCTTACGACATGGTGGAAGATCTCACCCATCTTCGAACTTCCTGCTCTGCGGCAGATACGCATGTCGCCACAGTTAAAGTCCTAAAGTCTCTCAGCGACTCTGTGTCTCAACATTGGCGAGAACTGTTCCATTCAACCAAGTTACGGTTGTGGGGTTTTGGGAAACGCCTGTTTCGCCATTTCCGCTCCCCTTAACGTTCATTTTCGGACTCAGCGTTGTGACCCTAGATAAGCAACATTGCTAGGAATCGAGTTTTTGCCCGAAATTACCTTCAAAAGTGCTGAGTTTCCAACGTAGACAAGGACAATGAGCGCGCACACTCCTTTGAATGTAATTTTACAAACTTTTGGAATCACTTATACCCAGAATACGCTAAGTAGTGCTCACATTAGCTAACGGTTTACGGATCCACGATTCAAACTCTACGCCTTTGCAGCTCTGCAGACATGATAAACCACATGCCACAGGCACCATCATGCGGGCTTGGGAATATCTCGAAGACACTGGCATGCAGCAGTAGTCCACAATCAGATTCTGACCTTTGTCTGGCTATGATTAATAATCAATACGAAAATCGAGTCTGTTTTCTACATCTCTCGAAGGTTTTTTAGGGAATTATGATTTCCCTAGCCCTTGGATTCGCTAACTAAAGTCTGTCGTGTTCGCGCTCTCAATGCTCAAACGCTGCGGACCAGGCGCGGAACGGCTGAATCATCACAAGAGCAGGAGACTTGCATAATGGCAATTTTGTGCTGGGGCAAGCGTTTTACCACGCGACGTGTGCTTCGCAGTGATGTCCAGTCCGTGCGGACAAGTCAACTATACTTATGCGCTGGAGAGCATCAATTTTGTCTAGTGTTTCTGAAGATTATTCTCGCGAAGTATTGGACGCTGACGAGCCAGCATTGTCACACAAGGAAGATTTGACGAATATGTAGAAAACCATATCAAAGTACTCGGACTAGATAAGACAAGGGAGCATTTCAAAACAGGTTTTTCTCATTACTCACTCAGTTTGAGTCCAAATTGGTTTGGAATTGCATATGGAATAGGAGATAAGGGTGCCATAGACAAAAGCCCTATGGAAGGCGTGGGTTAGAGTGGCCGTGAGCGAGGACGAAACTTATTATAGGCCGCTCGCGCAGGGCGCAGAGAGTGCGCAAAGTGTGTGCCGCGCGTCACTACCCTTTCCTCGTGCATTCTAGCTGCTGCTCTCTCTGCGCCTTTTCAGTCATGAACTATCTTCGATAGACAGGACAGCGCCGCTCTTCGCGCACGGCGCGGACGCCATAGTCTATCTCATGAGTTTGGTGCGTTTCGTTCTTTCCCTCTTTTCTTTGAGGTGATTTGCGTGCGTATACTCCCAAAAAACGAAGTTGCCCTGATTCGATAGACTCACAAGGATGAAATTCCCAAAAGCGAAAAAAAGCTTTTTGGCACTAGTTATGCTGGAAGTCCAGTGGAGAGACCAAGTAAACTAGTGCATAAAAAACATGACCCCGTATAGCTGAAGATCAAACTGTCTTAGGGCGGTGAAGGTTGTGCTCCCCCTCATCGCTCAATTAGTACGAAGCCCAAGGGAGTGCATGGTAAGAAATTATGCTGCCACGCTCTTTGTTGGAGACATTTCGAAGAAGTCACCTTCTCTGATGAGGAATCGAGTTTTCTTCAAATGTGCTGATACTCGAAACCAGTTCCATCCACGAAAATAGATGAACATACCTTCTGTTCCTTCTTGATCTGCTCTATCTGTCCTGTTCCTATGTCCGAAACTGAATCTAAGGAGATAGTACCGGCTGTCTGTAGAGATGATCGCTTGGAAAAAGTCCAAAAACAAATCTACTTACTTGAGAATACACAGAAAGTATATCGTTTTGAAACTCAATTGGTGGCTCTGCAGGGAGTATAGTTATCTGCTTGCCCTGTAATAAATCTTCAGACATTGTGTTTACAAACTAATTATCCACATTTTGTTGCACTAAATAAAATCTCCGTAATCTCCAAGGCCTCGGCCAGAGTTCATGCGATTTTATCGCCTAGCGATTCTCCCAACAGACAGCAGTTACGAGTTTGCATGCTGATCATCTTGCATTTCCATTGTGATAGTTCTCTAAAGGGCCGCGCATACTTCACGCGATATCAGTCGCGACGCGGTTTGGCAATTCGCCATAAGTCTGCAGATCCAACATTAGCAGACTACAGATGCATAGTGTGTCCCGCCGGGGCCCGAAGTGTATGTGTGCTAAGTTTGGTCTCGATCGGTTCAGAAATGGAATTTTCTATTCGGAACATACGTACACACAGACATACAGACATACAGACATACAGACATACAGACATACAAACAGACAGACAAGACATTCAGCTTTATATATAAGATTCTAATTAGCCTTGAAAATTTTTTACAAATCGTTCTGTTTCCTTTCTGAGGCAAAATATGGCCTTCTGGCTCAAAACCTTCTTCATCACCCTACGGTAATGAAGAGCGATCCGTAATTCTGTTCCTGCTGTAAATATGAGTTGAAGCTAGCTCTACTAACTGGCAGCTAAAGCTTCCCAAGATTTCCATGATAAGAAGATTATTAACGATCAAAAGTTTGATAAAAGCAAAAGTCTTTTGCTGTGTGCCGAAACTCTTTATGAGTTTTAGATTCTCACATGAACCGATTGAGGTGAAAGTCTGCACCATATGTTTTCTACCGGGTGGAGGACATTAGGTCGCCGAATTTGAAAGAGTCCCGTGCGGATTATCTGCAGGAACGCATGTCCGCGCATGTAAAAGTATGCGTATTTGTCGCAAATGACCGCGGGGACCGCCCTTTTTCGGCGACCTAAGGTCCCCCACTCTTTTCTACCCAGGAGAAATATAAACACTTTCGAGCCTGTTCGCTGTGCATCGATTTTATTGATTTGTTGCGCTTCAAATGAAAACGAGTTTTTACCAATCGCTAACAAGTCCACATTGTCGCGTAAATACCAACAGTGGAGCTCATTTTGAGTTAGCGTTGTGGACTGATTCAGGACGACCCATAAGCGGACGCTTTGATGTTGGTGCAGGAATTCCTGCAGCGCACATTATTAGGTGGAGGCTGAAGCATGTTGGAGGAGGCAAGAAAGCCGGACTTGAAGGATGTGGTTGAAAGAAAAATCCTTCCCTCTTCTTGTTCCACGACATGCGTACGATCCCGTGCCGCACCAATTGAAGTCGTGACCAGGGTCAAGCGTGTTGATGCGATCCGGGACCCCCATTTACGACCCCCCCCCTTGAAGGTACCCATCCGTACGACCCCGGTTCCCACCTCATCTACCCCCCCCCCCCCCCCATCTACCCCCCTTACCTCCCCTGCCCACATTCCTCTCGGTAACCTGCATAAACGAATGTCAATCTCAAAGAACACCTGCGTCAGAACTACAGTGAGGTTTCGGAAGCAGAATTTCTAGGCCAATGGGTGCGCCCAGCATCCGTAGCACACATACACACCTTCAATTGTTTGAGATTCTGCACGTTTTTTTTCTGAATTTTCAGGCATACTTCAGGCCAGCAAATTCGGTTCCCGTATGCGACACAAATTTTTGCACGGAGAAAAAATGACATTCTTGAACTACAAAAGATGTT
Organism: Cylicocyclus nassatus; assembly: GCA_958299035.1. NCBI lineage: Eukaryota > Metazoa > Nematoda > Chromadorea > Rhabditida > Strongylidae > Cylicocyclus > Cylicocyclus nassatus. Next base: position 50,440,524 of record CATQJL010000316.1, on the reverse strand, counting down.
TTCGACTAAGAAGCTTACTTCCTACCTCTTCCCCAGTTTTTTCTGCGAAAAAAAAAACCGCTTCAGCGCCGTCCAGAACGACGTCAAAAACGTGCATGAGCACGGTAGTTTGAAAATTCGTAACTAGGGCCAGGAAAAGACTGAGAGGCTGCAATGAACAGGTTCTGTAGCATAGTGCTCAGACTATCCATAGAAAAAGTTTAAGCCCTTGAGGAGCAGTGAGCTCGAAAAAATCTAGATGCGACTCTCGAAAATTTAAATGCGATGCTAAAAAGCAAAAACTAGGATTTTTGAGCTAAAAATTTTGTAACTTACCAGAGAAGTTATAAAACAGCCTGCAATTTTTATGAGAAAAAGTAGGAGGATGGCCTCGTATTACAGCAAGATTGCAGCCAACAAGCTTCAATCGCTCCGAAAAATGCGATGAAGATGCGACCCAGATACGACCCCCCTTTTGTCATTTTTTGCCACCATACATAAAATCATAAGAAAATCCGAAGGCTATAAGGTAAGACCACATTTTGCACAAATGTAGTAGAGCACCTCTAAAGTACAAATAAATTGTAAAGACCGTGTGAAAAGTATTACAAACAGAATTACAAATAACTGATGATTAGCGTTGATAGAGATATGCGCTTTTGTCGAGTGTGCGAGTCTTCTGTGAGCCTTCGCAAGCAGGATGTCTACACCAATCGGTACATCTAACATCTTTATCACACATACATGCCTTTAGTAGAATTTAAGCTTCTAAAGGTGTTCATTTTTTTAATTTTAGTCATGCCACCTGGTTCGATCCCCGTTTGCGACAATATTTAGCGGAAGAAATAGTGATTCCCATCCCCATCAAAAAAAGAGAACTAAGTCCTAATCTTTCAAAAGTGCAGCAAATGAAGTGAAGTTTTACGTTTGCAAATGTTTTCGAATTATTCTCACTCGTTTTTATTTGATACATTCGTACACAGCATTCCATGAATTTATTGTTAAGAACACGTAGTATTTATTTGCCATTCGATTTCCTTCCATGCTTACGGTTTTTTATCCAAACTTCCTCCTTTTACAACTCCCCCCCCCCCCCCACCATACTCAGATAATCGCCGGGGGCAGGCGGGCACCGGAAAAATAGATTGCTGATCTCTCGCACCCCGCTCGCGGATTATTTGGAAAGCAATCAGGACTTTTCGGAAGACCGCTTGCTGATTTCTCGATTCCTCAGAGATTCAGCAATATACCTGCAAAAGATAAGAGCGAAAAAAATTCAACAGGCGGTCTCTCAAAAATCCGCTGACTCAGCAAGCGGTCTTCCGAAAAGTCCTGATTGCTTTGCAAAAAATCCGCGAGCGGGGTGCGAGAAATCAGCAATCTATTTTTCCGGTGCCCGCCTGCCCCCAGCGATTGTCTGAGATAGGTACCCCCGCTTACGACCCCCCGTTGCGATAGTCGCATCACACGCTTGACCCTGGTCGTGACCCTTCGCTTTTGGTGCGGATGTCTCGAATGTTAGGAATCATCATCCATTGCCACGAAAGCAAACACGCATTGACTGTAACTGAACACCATTCAGTTCGAACACAAAGCCTAATTGTAGGTAGCTTGCAAAGTATAAGTCTGTGTGGTGTGTCTCCACACGTCGCATAGCATGTTGCTTACGAGTATTGTTAACTATTCTGGGGTGCTTCTCCGAAATAGCAGCGTTACTATCGGGTGATTAGCCTGTTGCTATGTCCGGCTACAAATGGTATTCGATCGACCTTGCTCATTCCTGAGAGTAGGCAGACTTGCAGTTCTCCACGCTCAAGCGTGGAAATTCAGACGATACGTTCGCAAACGTAGTGCAGAGCTTTCCCGAAATTTTGATATAGAAGGTTGCTTGCACCCCAAACATGAGAACAGAGAGGTTCGAGCGCACATCATGCTGCCCTTGCCTAGATAACTGCCCCTAAACACGTTACGCACAAGCCATTCTAATACGCGGAGACGAGCGCGATTGTCTCAAACCCGTCAGAGAAGGCATGCCGCAATGTTATAACTGCGAGGGTCCCGCGATTCTGCCTCTCTAACCATGGCAAGACGTGCTCCACTCGTCCAAATTCAGAATAGGGGGCCTCGGGAAATGATGGTTGTTGCCATTTTCGCGCTCTCTAAGATGGATTTTTGGAATCAACGCCTCGAATTACCCCAGGTAAGCAGAAAACTAGGATTTGCCGAGGCGGTGCGGGAAAATAGCTCGAGACGGCTACACTGCCAGTGAGACAAGGGGTAGCTACACCGTTCGATCCTGTACCTCGTCCGTTCTGCCGCTAATAGAACAGCGCTCACTGCCTCTAGAAAAGTGCTGAAAATGTTGCCGGTGTTGAAAGCTTGTTGGAAGCAAAAACAAAAGCGTCCATCTTTTTGTGTTTCAGGCCTTCTTTCCATTCTTTTCTTCCCCGACCGACCTCACCAACCTGCAGGATGGATGGAGGAAGAATGAGGCTGCATGATTAATGATTTCCACATCCAACACTTTCAACACCGGCAACACCTTCAACATCTGCAACACTGCCAAATTCTATTGTAAGAAAGCGTAGACAAGCAATACTATAAGCCGTTCGAATAGCTATTGACTGCTAGCTTCTGCACCTTCCTTTTCTTCATGGATTGTTGGCATTACCAGCTCATGAATCACCCATGCTTCAAAGAGGAGATGGACGAAATAGAGACTATACAACATATTTCATTTGGTAAAAGCAAGCTTAGACTACCTTTTGCTTTAGTCGTCCTATGGATTTAGTAGAGGGTTTTGTGCTACGAGTGCTCTGGAAATCACTGAGAATGCAACAGAAGCGAACACGAAGTGACGAACCGTTGAGACTGCAGTATTGACATTCTCAAACACTTCGCCTTCTAGCGCTCCTTCCTTCCGCATAGTCTCGCTTATGCTGGCTTTTGGCTTGTCGGGGATCGTGTCCTTCAGTATCTGAAGGCGTCATCACCATCTTTCGACACGTCTCAATAACGCAGAGCAACAACGTACCCTCTTTCTCTTGCTCCTATTCTTCTTCTTCATTGCGAACGGTCGATTGTTATGTCCCTACTAATAGAAATGAAACTGACCGTCCGAAAGATGTTTGTGATGAAAGCATTGTTTATTTCTTCCACTCAGCATTCAATGCACGGCGGAGGTCTAGTAGCTTTTTTGCTCAATATGTTGTGCTTACGTTCCGAGATGTTGTGGTGAAACTTGAGACTCGGCAGCAAGTTGGGTATTTTGTAAGTTTCAGCTCACAAGGGAATGGTCAGAAGTCGAAGTGGCCAAACCAAAGAAGCTGTATATCATTCGATGCAGTATAAAACGCTGACTTCGAATCTGTCTTCGTTATCTGCTTCCCGCTTCTGTGGGCGAAGCTACAAGCGGTTTTATTGTAAAAAATGTAAGCTAGCTGCATATTTTGGCCCAGCATTGAGGCGAGCGAGGCTCTGTACGGCTAAATTTTCAATTTCACGCATAATTCCTAAGCAAAATAATGGTCTTTAATGGCTTATAACTTCGTCCAGAAAAGTGATAAGCAGATAAAGAAAAAAGATTTAGAGTCAGCGCTTCATGCTGCATCTAATGGTATGCACCTTGACTGGATTGGCCACTTCGATTTCTGACCATTCCCTTGTCAGTTTAAGGGCCGGGCATACTCCAAGCGATTTCAATCGCGACGCGACTTGGCAATATTCCAGGTGTCCATAACTCATTGTGAGCACATTATAAACCAGTGCGTCACCTCTGCTTCGCAGAGGCTCGCACTGGCCCTATTTCCTGTATGCCTTACTCATTCCCGCATAATAATGACATTGAAACTCACCGCGCTATGTAGGCTATCACGAATAATTCGTAAACAACTACTCATTCGTAGAGGTTTTCCATGTGAGATCGGTATTTTCGCGTGGATAAAATCTATCCCAGAAGAACAGATGCAAATTCCAATAGGTTTTTGAAATTTTTGTGGCTTGGTAGTCGCCGTAAGGACAATAAACATAGTGGGCTACAGCGCTGTGCAAAAATCTTCTCAAATGATCAGGTAGAATCTTAAAAAATTGACCGTTTACACGGCGAATGCTTCTTGGCGCTGTTTTCGTAAAGTAGTAGAGTTTTCAATACTTTTTTAGGCTAACATCCATGGCTTGCACATTAGCTTGTCAAATATATCCTTAACTCTGCAAAAAGTAATACTACGGACCCAAATTTGCTGGCCAGAAGCCAAGTGGATCCATTTGACGCGCAATTTTCAATGGATCCACTCAACGGATCCGCTTATGCTTTTGTATAGTGAGCTTTCATGCTAGTAACGCGCGTTATTCAAAATTTGGGCTCAGGACGTTGGCTAGAACACGCTCTACGAATTTCGTGACAGACAGAGATTCAGACAGACAGACAGACAAACGTAAACAACCCTTAGCCCGTTATTATAAGTTATGATGTACAGAAGATAGGGCATTTCATCAGTTTGGGTAAGTTACACACTATGCATGTGCAGTTTGCTAATGTTGGATCCGAAGACTTCTGGCGAATTGCCAAATCGCGTCGCGACTGAAGTCGCGTGAAGCATGCCCGGCCCTTTAGGCAGCGTTCACGCGATTTGATCGTCGCGATTCAGTCGCTACAAGACAAGTGTTACAACATAATTCCATACCAATCAACTTGCATTCGGTTGCGATACTTTTCCAGCCCAAAATTTTTGAATGTAAAATGGAAATGAATGGAAATCGCGATGGTCAAATCGCGTGAAGTCTGTCCGGGGCCTTACGGATTCGCATGCCGATCTTCTTGTATTTCGGTTGTGCTAGTTAGTCACGATTAGCCGTGTTGGAAAAGTATCGCAACCGAAATGCAAGAAGATGACATGCAATGAACTCGCAACACTTGTCTTGTAGCAAGTGAATCGCGACGATCAAACCGCGTGAACTCTGTCCGAGGTCTCAGGCGGAAATTGGACTAGCGGGGGTCCGCTTCGCAACGTTTCGCGCCGCTTTGCAGTCTGCGTCTCTTCATTCTAATCTATCTCGCTGAACCAGTGGCGGTGCGGAGCGCTGCTCCACTTGAAATGCTTCGCCTATTTAGGGCTGAAAAAGACTGTACGTGCTGCAGGTCACTCACACAGAGCAGGGGTAGCAGAAGTTGTGGTGGGAACGATAGCGTCCAGGGTAAAAATCAGACAAGGATTCTGAGGCTACCTAATGGATATAAGAATTTTGCAGTTTCCTGTACAGACTGTAACTTTATCAGGACGCTCATTTTCGAGCTTTGGTACATGCTCGTTGTCTAAACGAATTAGAGAACTCACTACTGAGGGATATGGTTTGACTCAGCTCTGACGGATGCTCGTTGTCTTAACGGATTAGGGACCTCATTATACGGTATTCCTGTTTCTGGTTCTGCTTTTTGGAATACTCTTCTTCTCAACTTTATTCTGTCGTAGCTCTTGACATTTGAGCGCATAGTCACTTATGACTTCAACCGTACCAGGGTCAAGCAAGAGGTGTGGCACATGATCACTAGATTCGACCCCTCCCGCCCCCCAACCCCTAATTGCTGTCGCAATAAGAACCCTAATTTACTGAAAACCTAAGGCAGGCATGACACGAAGGCCCCACAAAACAAAATGAGTGATATATGCATATAGCAAGCAAATAACCCCTGTGGACCAAGTTTGAGCAGATTTTAAAGTCTGCAGATACTAGGCCACTAAATGAAATGGTCATTTTCGAACATGATTAGCTTTGTTTCGGAAGTGAACTGCTACCCCTTTCTGCACTCAGCAGAAAGCACTACTTCTTTGCCCAACTCAGAAATCCCGCTCCAGAAAATCGCCAAACTGTGGAATCGGAAGCAAGCCAAAATTCCGTGTGTCCCATTCTTCGCTTTCAATATCTCACACTAGGAAAAAGAATTAGGCTCAAATTATTGAATATAAGAGGTCCGAACTACAGAATATATGTATTCTTGCCACCTTCCTTACTCAGCACGTTACTGTAACCCAATATTTTCGCAGTTTTTTCCATTTGCACAGGTAAGGAAAAGCGATTATATCTTTCCCTAGAAAAAATGATTTTGAATGAAATTCCTACTGTGTAGAGAAAAAGGTTCAGGCAGTAGCGAAAATATAAAAAACGCGGATGTGCGAGTGCTCTGAAGGTAAGTTATTAAGGGTGTGGTACAACCCCCAAAAAGGAATAGCAGCCACAGTTTTCTGGGGTTGTGCCACACCCCATTAACTCACTTTCAAATCTCGTAGTTTTCGTATTTACTGCGTGAAATAGGCGCTTACACAAAGTCTGGAAAAATCCGATATTTGCACTTGTGGTGTTGTGGAGGTGGAGTGATACGAAATAGCATCATACATTTTAGACATTTCTGAAGAAGACCTATGAGCAGGACTCGGTGTTTGAGCGCAAATTATTACACGTTTTTCCTCTAGAGCCAATTTCCTCCAAAAGGCACGGATGCGGAGAACTACTTGTCTCCTGTAGTATCCTTGTACGATCTCCAAGATTCAGATATCCGGAATTTTCACGATTTCCATGTCTCTATGACACATATTCATCAACGGTGTCAACTCAAATTATTATCCAGCAACTCTTACGGATGAAATAAAAAAGGTGTTTACCAGCGACAAACTGACTGTGCCACATATTCTTACAGCCATTCTACATTAACGCCTAAGTGATGCTATGAATTCACCGATTTCCTTCACTTGTCGATTCCATGTAGTAATTTATCAGTTGTTTAGAGAGAATTATTTTACAGCTGTTGAATCAAGAAAATTGTTTGAGAGTTTTAAGACCAAAAAGCGCGTACAACAACCACCTCATAAATATCCTCATCGTTTGTTTATAACAAATACGCAAAAGCTTCGTTTGTTTCTCTTTCTGTTTTACAAGTGGCAAGGCTGTATTTCTCGATATGACCAGATACACAGCAGTGTCTACAGAGTTGGACACCTCCTGAGCAACATGCTCACTCAATGCTTTCCTCTTTTCATCAGATGACGAAAGATTTATAATCATAACAGGTCGAAGATTTGTACAACCCACAAAAACAATAAGAATCATGTATAGATGAGTCAAATGATAGTTAGCTAGAAAGCACCTCAATTATCAACCAATTATCAACAGAAAATACCACAGTCCAAGTACCCAAGGTTTTTAATTAGTGAAAACAAAGTATCTAAACAATCTACGAATGAAGATAAGAAAATGTCAATCTTCATCGACAAATGATATCGTTCCCGCGTTCTTCAGATATCGTTTGTAGCGCTTGTACCTGGAGGAAAGTGATCATTGACATCGATGTTTTGCAAATCTCCATACTAGACAAGCGTCTAATCTAGTGATTAAGGTGCTTATATGTTGGCTGGATTTAGACGTCATTTGTGACTGAGAGAAATCAGCTATGGATCGATTGGAACAAGCCTGAAGCTGATTTTCTCTGACAAGACAAAACCTTTAGGCTCCGACGACAAAGTATCTAGATATTGCAGTTAGTTTTATAAGCGCCTAGTCTTTACAAGACCCGAATCATGGTTTTAAGGAATCTTGGAAAGCAAAAATTGATGCAATACACAACGGACTGAAGTCAGAGGAAAGAGGCCACAATTTTTTGCTGACTCCAAGAACTAAGCGTAAGCTCAATCCTATTGAAAACGAATGAATGCTTGCCGAAGCTTGTCGTACAAGCTAAGATCTTCAATTGACATCAAAACACCACTGATTTCGAATATGTCATTGATAATGCAGTTAGTTTCGATGTCATGAACATAGAGTATAAAGCAGTGTATTCTGAAAATTCAGCGTTAACCCCTCCCATGGAATCTGAAATGATCTGGACCAAAGGAGAAAGGACTAAAGGCACCGTCCACCCAAACTGAGGTTGGTGAGATTATGATACCTAGCAGATGCGGGCCCCCAACTGTATGACTGCCCAACACACGCTGCCTGAAGTTGCTTCCGAACCGAGAAAATTGCTTCGGAAATTGCTTCAGGCCGCGTTCGCGACGCTGGCTCCTCCCCTTTCGGAATGGTCGTGACGTTCGTCCCGCCCATCCGTGCGCGCCCAACCAATCACCGGATCGCTCTGCGGGTTCTGAAAACGGGGTTTATCGTGGTTTTCGCGGATTTTCAACTTAATATTCGGGATCAGGGGTATGAGAAGGCCCTGGAACGGCAAAAACATGGAGGTCGAAATTCTGGGTGGATGGTGCCTTTAAAGGCAGCGGCTCGGCAGATTTTCATTCGGGGTTTTGGCAGATTTGGGGCTATTCCGGCCCCCTAAATCACGACATGAACTCTACTTAGCGCGGAAATGGGGAAAACCCCGTCTTTTGACCCACCTTGAGACGGGCGCGGACGAGTGAGACGTTTTTCTCTGCCGTCAGAGACGCAGAGTAAAGGGGTAGAGAGCGTTAGAACAATTCTGCCCTACGAAGCTACGAGTGACGGCGTGTTTTCTAGAGGAGAACATGCTCGTCCGAACAAGGTGTTAGGGGAGCGAAAGGAGGAAGGGGAGCCAGGATTGGGCCGCCCCCGTGGCTGGCAGAGTTCACCTTTCCGGCGCGGAGTTGCTGTTTTGGTTCATTTGAAGGGCCTCCTATCCATCTGTGTCAAAATCCGAGGTAGGTTCATTCTGCCGAGACGCTGCCTTTAAGCGCTTGAGAAGTTAATGTCATCCATCCCTAAGTAAATCTCGACAGGGGGAATGTGGTCCCAGCAAAAGTGATCGTTTGAACAATAAATCAAAAGCATATCCAACTATAAGACTTCTAGAGCTTATACACGTTTAGGTTACGCGAAACAGAGATCCTGTATTTTGGCTGTTCACACATCAGCCCAACTTGATCAACGCCTTTATCATAGGGCAAAGAGTGTTTTTGCCTGCTATCATTAATCCTGCAATTGTATTTCAATTTAGAAAGAATTTAATGATTAACAAAGGATTTAAATCCTGCTACTTTCTGTGCCTGACGACTTCTCAGCAACGCAGCATGATAGAGGTAGAGATATAGGCTGCTGCATGACGAAGGCGCAATATTTTTGGGCGCGAAAGCGGCTTTATTAGCCGCAGAGCAGAGACGCAGGATTTAATAAGGTATTGATACGCGCGCACCGTGTTCGCGCCTGTTCAACTAATGCCGCTTCTGCCCTTTGTCATGCAATAGCCTTTAGAAATTTCAGAAAGTGGATAATGCACGTTATTTCAATACTTTCTCATACATACAACGGACGATCACAAGCTAAACCTAGACGTTCATAATTATTCTCCACATTTCAGACTTTCTTTAACTCGAAACCCAGTGCAAGTTGATGATTTTTGGTTTCGTTTCCCTGATTTTCACCATGTGGTGAGAAATAGTAAAGAGCTTTTCAGCTGCGTCCTTATTGAGAACTCGAACTTGACTGGAATGATAGTGACAAGAAAAACGAGCGCTTAGGGTAGATAGGCTCAAACAAAATGGTCCACCTTCCACTTCGGGCAAGCTTCTCCTGCTCTTCAGCGTCTTTCTCGGCTTTCCATTTTTTGAAATTCTCGTCTATCCAGAGCTCCTGCGCCAGCATATCTTCATGTTCAGCTTCACTCATGCACTGAAACGTTCTACTAATTGTAAGTGACTAATTGACTCATGAAAATCCGAGAACATATTAGAAAAATAGTAATTAGGTACTCACGTTGAATTGGCTTTCACTAAGCCCAAGATATTTACGTATCAGATACAGCTTAGCGACTTCATCATACTCTTCTCGTTTTATCCAGTACTTAAACACCCATTTGAGGTACCAAACGAGGTAATTGTAAAGTGTATAAGGTAGAATGATACACTGCCACATAAGCGTATCATAAATTGATTCCTTCGCATAACCGCCTCTGAAATAACAGCTTGATCATCATTCGTGGGAGATCCGATGAGTACCTGACGTCCATATTCTCTTCGATGATGCTTCTTATAATGTCTTCATTATTCTTCCCCCTAATCTTCTTCAACTTTCCTTTGCTGTCTAATTCAAGAACCTAAAGCAAAAACCATGATGCAATCCAGCCACCGTTATGCTCATCCCATAAACATTCAATCTTTTGAAGTCCAAGACACTTCCTTATGAATAAATTCTGATGCCAACTTAGTATGTTATGAGTCAATCACACTAGTTATAAGAATTAGTTATCGATTGCTATCTTCAAGCATATAAAGTTCAGCAGAGATCAAGGGTGACCATCTACTCTTGCATTCAGCTCAGGCTTGATACAATGCTGGTCATAGCTACAGGGTGCGAAATAAGTACTGTCCCTCAAAATAAAGGCAAAGAAATCAGCGTAATATGCGGGGCTTTCTGGTAAATTTGACATGAGTCCTAAGATATGAGTGTATTCTAGCATTTTACAAAAACTGGCTTCAAAATTCTGCAATTTCACCCGGTGGCGGGACCTTTTTCGCAGCACATCTAATATATAAAGAATCGTGAGCGCAATTCAAAAATGTGCACATAGCGGGAAACCACGTAGCGGTCCCGTAGCGCGCGCATGCTACTAGCACCTTCGATTGCTGGTTCACTAGTCTCATATCGAATCTTGCAATCTAATATATAAAGAATCGTGAGCGCAATTCAAAAATGTGCACATAGCGGGAAACCACGTAGCGGTCCCGTAGCGCGCGCATGCTACTAGCACCTTCGATTGCTGGTTCACTAGTCTCATATCGAATCTTGCAACTCCCTTTAACAAATGTGAAAAAAGTGTGAAGTTTTTTGGAAATTTCTTTTGTTTCCACCGTCGATACAAGAAATCTCCTATTGGTTAAGGAATGTTATAGTGTCTTCGAAATATGCTGGAAGTAGTCAGACCGCAGCTGCAGTAGGAAAAAAGTTGGGAAATTTTCCAACGAGATAGCGTCTGCGGCGCAACAGGGTGCGATCAGAAAACGCGGCACAGAAACCAAGTACAATCTTTTCCTGATCCAAATTATGTTGTAGACAAAGTCCGATGTTTTTCTTTCATTATTCCTGTTACTTTTTGTTTCAATCTGGAATTTTAAGCCATAGTTTGGGTCAAATCCCTTGAGCAAGAGCAGATCTGATTAGCCTCTTTTTCGAGAATTTTTGCGATTTGCGTATTTGATATAATTTTCCTTATTTAGCCAAAACAAGAGTCACCAATCTATAATTCATCTATAATGGGTATAGAGTATTGGAAAAGAGGTCATGCACAACATACCAGCTTAATTTGAACCTTACATCAATGCTGGTGGTGTAGCTACGGTCCAAAATTGCGCCTGTATGCTATCGGCGCATCGTTAATGTTCTTGCGCGCTGTTATCGCCCGTTTAAACGGACAGAAGGGAATAGTTTTAAATCAAACTTATCTTTATTTAATCTAGAGGATCTCGCCTACGCGCGGGAATCAAAAATTACAGATTTGCTTCATGTTTGAGGTATTTTAGGAGCCAAGTTGGAGGGACAGTATTTTTTCCGCACCCTACATATAGCCACCTTAAAAAAGTCACGGCAATTCGCCCTTTCTTGGATGTAATTGTTTGCAAAGTAATATTCTGTGTGTGAATCAACGCCCAGAACGACTTAAGCCCATCTCTTATTTCCAAGCAATACTACATTCTTTGCACATAGATTTATTTGTACAGTTATAGCAGCGAATTCTGAAACATTTGTTACACCTGGAAGCTGTAGCGGTTAGAAAGAAAATTTATGCTGCTTTTCTTGCTTCAAAAATGCATAAAAAGTCACATTATTTTAGAAAACCGCTGGTTCATTGAATTTTCAAGCGCTTATCTAACTCGAATGAAGGCATTAGGATTTGCTGAGCCTTTGCAATGAACGCAGTGGAGAGCGCTTGAGTCAACTTCGCGGGGTGGCGAGCAAAAATAAGGTGTGATAATTAGCTGGAAATACCAAAATAGGGTCTCAAAAGTGAAACTTCCAGTATTTCAGGCTTATTCCTGCAAGAACATCATCGAACTGCAAATACCACCGCGATCTGAGCAAGACTTATTAGGTAAAATAAGTAGAGCATTAATTTCATATCTACTATTTTTTATGAAAGCAAATACTGCATTGGCACTAGCGGCTGCCAATCGCCAAACAAGTTATCACACGTCAAATCGATACGTATCAAACGTGTAGTCGCCGATACTGGCGATCGATTACTATCGTTCCTCTTGCACCACACCCAACATTGCGTAGTCGCTGATACTGATGAACGATCCCTTTTTTTATTTCGGAGGAGCCATGGAGAAAAAAATATAATGGTCAAATCGACAAATAAGCCATAGGCTACCGCAATTACTACCTCATGTCTTCCAACATGCAAGTGGGTAATACAAAACATGAGTGCCTGCGTTAGGCCTCGGACAGAGTTTACGCGATTTGATCGTCGCGATTGCCGCGAGTTTCATTCATTTTCAATTTACATTCAAAAATTTCGAGCTCGAAAAGCATCACAACCGAAGTGCAAGCTGATCGCCATGCAATGAACTCTAACAGTTGTCTTGTAGCGTTTGGTATACACCAAGCGGTACCACAACGGGTATAACTGTTTTTAGATAGTAGCGGAGCAGCCGCTGACTATTAACAGTGAATATGCGGAACAGCCGCTGAAGATAGTGGTATTACTCGAACCAACACCAGAACTGAGTATTCAGGCCCTTTTATGCCACTATTTTGGGCGTGGATCACCTGAATGCTCACTTCTGGCAAATAACAGTATCATACAGAATCAAGGATTGCCTACATGAAAGTAGGCGCCGCCAAGTAGACTATCAAGCACAGTGGAGGGGTGACCTGGCGGCTTAAGTGGTCAGTGAACAGTAATATCTGTCAACGACAAACTAGTGGATACTGAATATAGCATACAGTATGACTCTACAATGGTAAAGGTCGTAGATTCGCAAATAATCTACGACAAAGCTATTGAATCGCGACGATCAAATCGCGTGAACTCTGTCCGAGGCCTTAGAAGCTGATATTTTGACACCGCTGATCTGTTTGGATAAGCTCCTGCAGAACACCCGAATAGTTTTGGTGGATAGCATATTCTTTTGCTCAGACTCCTCATGAAGGCTTTACAAGTGAAGGTTACAAAGATGAGATGTAGATCAGTAGACGCGCCTTTAAACGCTGATTCCAAATCTGCTTTCCTGAGAAGTTATGAACGTTTGAATGTTCAAATTTGTCAAGGTTCAGGTGACCTAAAATTGGCGAAAAGCTGTACAAAAACACCGGAAGTGGAAAATTAGTTTTGTATCGAGTATATTGTTTGCAAGGAAAAAACAAAGCCGGTGGAAAGCGAATAGGTATTGTTTTGAAGCTTTCCGCTGATTTTAAAGGCAGTGTCCTGGCAGATTCGCGCCCTGGGGGATATTGTGCCATGTGGAGTTCTTCCTGGTCATCCCACTGACCTCCAGGCAGTCCGGCTGGTTACTCTTCCCTCTGTGCCGAAAAAATAGCCCTTGAACCGGCACGGGCAACCCCAATCGGCGCGCGCTAGGACAACTTCGCTTGCCATTCGGCCGGAACCCCAGGACCGCTCTCGCGTGTTGTGCATGCTATCCAAAGCAAAAATTACAGGCAGCAGGGTCTTCCCCAGGGCCTCTCGACTTTCCATTGAGATTCTCGTCCGAGCTGCCTTTTGAAAACTGGGTAAACGCCCCGAAAAAGGTCTTTTCACCCGTTTCAAAGCTCATATTCGGGGTCTACGGGTCGAAAAGGCCCAAAATATGCAAAAAGATGGAAATGCAAAATCTGCCGGGACACTGCCTTTAAGCCACTCAATGCTTGGCAAACTTGGACATTCAAACGCTCATAACTTCTTCCGGAAACCTATTCCGCAAAAAAAAAGCAGATTTGGAATCGTTCAGATTAGGAAGCGTTCAGACACGCGTTTAATGATATACATCCCATCTTCACGCTGGCTAATGTTGGTATCCTTCCCTTATTGGAGGGTGACGTTCAACTTATTACAAGATGAGAGCAAACATACTCGAAAACCACTCGCTTTCTTTCTCAAAATCTCTCGCAAAATTTTGGTTGAATTGTTCAAAACCTGCAAAAAATTCTACAAAGGTCAACATTTCTTCAGAAAGAGATCACCCAGAACTACTGCACAAAAATAAAACACTCAGCAGGGTCTCGGTAACAAAACCCGGCTAGGCAGATTTGGATACAAGTATGAAACTTTCCTCAAATCCCAAAAAGGGTATCGTAGACTTCCTTGGTACTTTTTCGTTATGCGGCCATTTTCGGCTGAAGTTATGAGCGTGTATCTTACATGCAAATGGCGTCCGCACAGCATTTTGCATTTTGGACAACATAACAGTGACTCGGTTTTTTCCAAAATCTCTTTCTAAGGATGTTTCTAGCTAAACATTCCCAACACTCTACCGAAATACAAAGTCTCATCTCTCAAAATATTGCCCCAATTCATGGATTGTGGCAAAGAAATGTCGCTACAGAGCGTCATTAACAAAACCTGTTTCAAGAGTTTTCATACCCTGGAGACTTTCTTGAAAGCTAAGGGCCGCTTACAGACCACTATTCACAAAAAGATGCCCTAAGATTCTAGAGGTAAATCACTCTCAAGGCACTAATCCTGGGCGAATTTCTCAGACGAGGTGTCGGTGATTTTCAGCAAGAACAAAACGTCTACAAGGCAAAGAGATGTATTTGACTGAAAAACAAGAGATTGCTAATAAGACTGATGACTTCATTTCGGTGATAAAAGAGGATATGTAAAAAAGCGGCAGCAAGGGAGTTGATACCAATGAAAAGTCGGTGCCTGTGATAGTCTATAATAGCGACCCCTACAGAACAACACACTCCCTATGAAGAGATTTTTGTGCACAACAAAGAATCTAGAAACGGCGATGAATAAGACGAACTTCACAGCGGTTTAAAGTTAAAAAGAGCCACTATTGCAAGCATGACAAACTAGCTGACTGCTCTTTAAAACAGGAAGTGATGGACAGATCACTGAAACAGCGTAAGAAAGACATTCGCATAAGGAGTAGGAACTGAGATGATGGCTGATTTCTGACGTTTTCAAATGCGATCAACAAAATCTTTGGAATGAAATAGATACACTGGGAGGGGTAAAGAAGAAGAGTGAAAAAGGGACAGCATTCTTGTACATTTTGTTTCAGAAGCCTTTCTGGTAAACATGAGTTGACCAAAAAATTTTTTGAAAGCTGCTTCATGATAGCGCTAAATGCTGCTATCTCCCAAGCTATACTGCAGGGATGATTCTGTGAAAGTTGACAAACATAAAATCTCATTCAGTGTACTATGTGGGTCATAATACATCTACTATAATATGTTATCAATTAGATATTCTGAAGAGAAGTCAACAAAACTTTGTTGATATGAAAAACAGAACTCACTCCTCGCTCAACTCCAGTACTAATGGCAATATTCCGGAATTTTCCAACAGTCATCGCATATGATATCGCCTCAGAATATTTTTGTTTTGCACTGAAGTACTGTAAAAACCATCTTGAGTCCATGATAAGTCCTATGCATATTCGATGCTTATCAGGAGCGGTATTTATCAATCTCCCACTCGCTATTCGGGCCACTGTTAAGATAGTCCGAAGGGCGAGAGCGCCAACCTGTGATTTATCAAGTGGTCCGATCTGGCAAGTTTGGCCATGTCAGGCACGGCAGTCGGGCAGCAGATCCCGATCTCGACGGGTCGGGCTCCGCTGCCCGACTGCCGTGCCCGACATGGCCAAACTTGCCAGATCGGACCATATTCTTCAATAGACAGGAGCCCGATCACCAGCTTGGCTTCATATACCGCGGGCGCAATTGCCGTGTCTGTACGGTCTGTTACCTGTACAGGAACCCCTTCCTATATAGGAGGTTGATAAATACCGCCCCAGATGACACTTCTGCCTACTCAGGTAACACTCTCAGATACTTTGTTAACAAATGTTCTACAAGATACGGAGACTCTTTGCGCATTTACTAGTATTACTACAAAAATAATGAGGAGTAAGATAGCTACCTGAAATAACGAAATGCAGAAAATTGTGCCCAATATCACCAATCGAACGTCCACTTTAGGAATAACCCGTCTACGATAATATTGGTAGTAATTGTAGAATCTGAACAGTGAGAGTTCAAATTATCGATCTGATTAAGTAAATAAAATAAAGAAGGTACAAACCTTTCTTCAGGGTGGTCCAGGTAGTAGTCATAATCTGTACGAGTCTGTTCATCTTTCAAAGTTTCATAAGCAGTAGCAATGACGCGAAAACGAGCTTCTGCTTCAACTTTAGCAGCCTAGATGGATCATACAAGCGATAACAGAGTTGGAAGAAAAGAACGCCCACCTTGTCCTTTACCCTGTCCGGATGGTACTTCTTTGCAAGATTTCTATAAATCTTAGATAGTTTGGATCTGTCAAATTCGTCCCTGTTTATTTCCAGTACTGTAATGTTTAGGTTATGTTTGAGTGGATTGAGAGACACTAAGGTCCAAACTGTGCAAAGGCGGTTCTTTTATCGTTATGGATTATATAGAATGATAATGTTTTCGAAAAATCCGGTGAATTGTAAACCGTTGTGCGATAGAAGTTCAGGCTTTATTTGATAAATCAATTCAAAGCTTCGATAATACATCACAAAGGTATCTCATAAACAAACGCATGAACGAAAGCTTTGGTATATTGTATAGCTTTGGTATATTATAATTTTGGTATATATTTTAGGTAATTATGAATAGAATACAACGCTCTGGACAACAAAGAGAATTTTGCGATGATAGGGGTAATAGGTATTTGTTTTTGATAATTCAATTGTCAACGCGAACAGCGTTTGCGTACTTTCAGACATTGCGCCTCTAGGCAATTTCTCATCGGCTCTGCCCCAGAACTGAGCCGTCTAATCTGTCTAGCCTACAATCCAAGAATCTTGCAGGTAATCACGTTGTTAGACAGATGTAGAACAATCAAATAACCATGGGCAATTGACCAATTTTTCAACTATCTCGCACTCAGATTCCAAAACTTTGGGAAGGCAAAGAGTTGAAGAAAAGACAAAAGTGCAAAGAAAATAGACAGAAAAACCAACCATCGTAACAGTTCTCCAGTCCACAGTACAACTCCTCAGCGAATCCGACGGAAAGCACAGGTTCGCAAAAATACAAGAATATCAGGATATGTGCATGAATTCTGCCGAGAAGGTACATCAAGTACAAGTCTAAAAAGAACCTCTCAAAAAAGTCTCAAAAAACACCGAAAATGCAACTAGAAGGCAAAGCGATAGACGTTCAATACACCGAATAGAATACGGACGTCAAGCGTCAACGATTGACGCTATGCTCACGACCACGATTAAGAAGGTTATCAAGAAGAAAAGCAACGACGAATGTCAGTGCATTGTTCTCGGTGCACCTGCGCCAATTCTCGGGACACCTATCGGGTTCTAGCATCTTTGGATCCGGTTTCTAGGAAGATGTGGCGGCTTCGGGACTACTAGGAGCTCGAATTGGAATTGAACACGTAATCGACATTGCGCGTAACCGTTCAATATAATCCAGACTCTCCTTCTGCTTTATTTGCTCGTATTTTACTATGTAGTCCTTGTCGACATAAATTAGGCAAATAAACATAGCGAGGTATCATTCGTACGATGCTACAGCAGACTAGGATTCACGCCTTCATTGCATCGCTTTTTCAACTCGTATGCATGTTGAACGTGGAAACATTTGCTTGGACAGATATACTTTTCCTTTATTTAAGGTTCTATTTGTTTGTGCTTATCTGAACTTCATCTCTTTCAACCCTCTGATGTTCGGAAGATAAATCTCTTGGGATTATGTGCCCTGGAGTGTTGTGTGAGAGTTTCGTCTTCCATTTGAAGTTGAGACTGCAAATCTTTTACATAATCTGAGGATCCTATCTGAATTTACTCAAATGTAAGAAAGTTCAGTGCAAAGCGGCTGGGTACTGATTGCTATTACCAGTCATTTCCTTCTTATTTCTGAGGGATTACGTTAGAATTTTTTATTCACTTTTGCGACTCTATAACCGAAGAGATCTAAACTCTCTCCGTGTAGTACTACTTTGACCGCAGAAATTGACCCCAAACAACCTATAGCATCTTGTGATTTTTCAATAAAAGCCCAGTTTAAATGGAAATTTTAGTAGACGTAAACAACGCATACTCACTGTAGCACCGTCAGAGCAAGTTGGGATATATGGTTGGTTGCTATCCTTCACCTCCAATCTCCCGTAAAATCTTTTTGATGCACCGATACTAACATCGAAAACAGCATGCTGAGGAACCCCACACTACATTGCAGGGAAATTGCGGCAAAATTTGCGCGTGAACAAACAGCCACGCCAGTAATGCCGACAATTTGCGCGCGCATTTGGCCAGACTAACACGATTCAACGTTGGCAACATGCAGCAACATGTTGACGTGGCCAAAATGTTCTGCCAACATGTTATGGCATGTTGCAAGCATGTCGTTGCCACGTTGCAACATGTTAGCCACAAGTGGCAGGTCTGAGTGAGACGCAGACCAAGGGTAACACGAGCTGTGGAGGGGACTGTAGATATCTACAGTCTACTCCAATCGGGAGCAGGCCGAATCGTCGGTGTAAATTTGCGCGCTCGCAGCGCTAGCGGTCTGCGCTGCATATGCGCGCTGTCCGAAAGAACAAAAGGATTGAAGAGAGAGCAGAGAAGCAGACCATGGGCGTGACCGCAAAACCCTAGCGACGCGGACTCCCGCCATGCCAATTTTGGCCTGGTGGGATTGGGACAGACTGTAGTAGGTACATTACGGCAATTCCCAAATCTTGTGCTTTCGAAACTCTTCGGTGAGGTGGCACGGCGCCATGTTAGGGGGTGGGGGGGGGCAGATGCACGACTCGATGCCATAAGTAAAATTTTGTAAAAAGTAGCAAGAGCGACTTTACACTGCTTGCATTTTGCGCGCATTGTCGCCTTCCGCGTGCCCCCCTCCTATTATTACGTTTAATCTCGTTGTAGTAGTGTGTGGAGCAGTTGTGGCGAAGAATAACGGCCAGCGTGTTCTGAGGTGTCGGGATTTTCTTGCAAACACATTCCAATTATGGGCGACTGAGATCGTCCAAAATAGACTGCACAAAAATTAAACCGTGCAATGCGGCCTGGAGCGCAACTAAAGTCGCTCCTATCTCATTTCCTTGTTTCTCAGTTCTCATACGTGACATAAACGGTTTGTAAACGTTGAAACTAAATAATCAACTGTTCATAATTTAGAAAAAAGATGGGTCACGGACACCACGAACCTTTTCAAATCCCCAACTATTCGATATATAACAACTACAAACAATTCCCTGAGTTGGCGGCTCATGAAAAGCGACTGGCTCAAGTCGGCCTCAAGGATCCTTGGATTAGGTGAGTGAGACCAGGTTTAACCTCAATCTGTTTTTGAAGTATTCTTCTATGTTCTCTTTATTCTGCTTTCAATAATAATACGATAGCAGGTGCATCTTAAGCCTTGTTTTCATAATGTACTTATGCTTTGGATAACTCGCTGTCGAATAATCTGACTTTAGCACCTAAAGGTGTCTGAAGACGGGACAGAAGGAAACTCATTTAAGTTACCCATCTACTCTAAGTTGCGAGAGATTTAGAGATTTGAAACTTGTGTTATTATGCGAAAGAACCTCTGATTGATGCTGCTCGAGATAACGTTTTGAATGTAATCGCCTCATCTTCATAAAATCCAGTATGTAAAAGTGAATCTTCTTTGAGATGTGTATGTAATAAGCTAAGCAAATTGCAACGAATGAGACCTTGACCTGGGTCCCATATGTTTACTGTTGTCGGAGATATAATATATTATTTTTGAACGACATGATTGGTGGATCTTGACTATTCCTCATTTACAGTTCTCGTTCTATAGGCTTTCTCTAGCTCATGATTGCAGGAATTATGTGTACATGTATGACCGTGAGTATCCTCATGTTCGTGGGCAGTGGAACCATTTCAAGAGGGTAGGTTCTTTCGTGATTATACTTTGCAGGTGGTTTTGCATTGTTTCTTTTTCTTGTGCTTGTACCTAGCTTATGCCGCAATTTTTCGAATTTATTCTAAGAATTATGATTGCTTTTTTCCATTATGTTAACATCCATTTTCTCTTGATCCGAGCTTTCTTCGTGGTCTTAGCTAGCTTAGAGAGGGCGAATCTGAATCCTTTTAGCGAAATCGGACCAATCGAACCAAAACCAGCTTGAGAAGTGATATCCTTTTGCAAAAGTAGTGTCTTTCTAATCTCGGAGTTTGTGTGTTTTAGCTGGTCTTTCCTGGATGGAAATTGGGCGTTGGAGTTGCAGTGGCCATGATTGCGATCGAAGAAGGTTATCAATATTATAAACATGGAACGACGTCATGGGATGCTCATCATTGAAAATGACTACTGTTCATATTTATAGGACGATAAATAGTTCTAGCTCATTGCGTTATCATCTATTGATAATCTGAATTGTGGCAATGTGCCCCTAACGTATTGTTGGTTTTTGGAAGAGAGCTTTTGTTTTTATCTATCTCACCTTACTGTCTTGTATTGAAGGGTTTATGTCAGCCCTTGAAGCTTTCGTAAACGAACAAAAAAAGAAAGCTAACACGACTGGCATAAGTGGTGGGCTTGGATCGGCGTCCTTCAGTTCTTTCAGCGATTTAAGGAGCAAACTATCGTCCTCTTTGAGGTAAGAGTTTTGTCTTCCTCAGAGATTTTCGCTATTTTAAACCATCTTGGCAATAGATTGTGAGATGTTGTTGTCGAAAACAGGGGTCAAAACTCGCAATATAGTCTAGATTCCGGGTATGTAGAAAGGCCACATGCTAGTATGTATTGTAGGCGACTGTAGTGCTTGGCACAATATGGTCGCTTTGGTGATCAGATGCAGTGAACTTGAAGTGCTGCAGGTGTAGAATTCTCCACTTATTTCTCGGTCTTCACCGTAGCCAAGTCAGCTATGTTCTTTATCGCAACATTACGAATAGCTGGGGATTGTTTATTACGAACGTATAGTTGCTAGTTCTGCAGAAGCTACCAGACTATCAGCTGTTAAGGCAAGGCGACGCAAGGAATGAGAGATTTAAAAGTGGTTGAAAATTGTTTACTGACAGATAGGTCTGCTTCATATCTTCTGTTTGAGAAGTGCGTTGCTTCTGTTGTGCAGCATTGTGATTGTCTGTACAAGTGCCTGCTGTTCTTTGTTTATGTCTATCTATATTTACGCTTTCGTAGGTGCGCATTCCGAGCTCACACGTTTCCATATAATTTTATCATTGAATCCAGCTTGTTCTGACCATTTACGGAGTATTTAGCATAGCAGCCGCCATCTTGGGGAATTTACCATATCCTAGCTATGTTTTTTTTTTCGGTCTAACTTTGGGTGCCTAGTCACAAAGTTTTATCCAAAAATTTCTATTTATCAAGCCACCCAATGTCATCCATTCAGCGGCCTTCCTCTCCTCTCGCGTTCGGAAACGGCAGATTCTCAACCACTGACTGATGAAGCGAGCGTAGACGGACAATTGCCCAATGCAAAGAACAGGTGCGAGCCATGAATTAGTTTCGAAGAAATTCATATTTTTCAGAAAAAATGGAGGGTGGTTCTCATCTGGTGATGAGAGCTTTTTTGGGATGTCACGGACACAGCGCATATTCGCTTTCTTTCTTTCATTACTGGGTGCACTCTTCTGTTTCTCAACGGTAGGTAAATGCAGCATCGCTACATTTTTTTGTGATTTACCTCCTTGCTTTTGTCGTTCTGATCCATCTTTTCAATCGATTTCCATTAAGCCAGAAGATTTTCGTTGCAATCTCTAAACGGTTAGGGCTATTCCTAGGTTTTGCCTCACTTGTGTATTGGCGTAGAGAGCTTGCATTCTTACAGCTTGAGTCCTTTTCGCGCTTTTTCGGCACTGCGACGGATCAAGAGCTTGAGCAATCAATGTTGTGGTTATGAAGATTATTACTTTAATTTGCTTGAGCAATCAATGTTGTGGTTATGAAGATTATTACTTTAATTTAACTTCAATTTTCTTTATCACGTAATCCATCTCAATCGTTTGCACAACTTGTGCGTATCGCTCTTTGTCTCGAACTAGAAGTGCCAAAAATTCTCCTGACACCGTTGTATGTAGAACGCAGGCACAGTCATTATTATGAAGAGAGGTGAAAATTGGAACTTTTGCCTTTTTCCAAAGCATTGGGATTTTTCGGTTTTCAGAGTTCTGAAGACCGTTTTCACATCTGCTGCTTTGATGCAGTTTTATGCTTTTTAGTGATTGCAAAGTAAAACTTCTTGCTAGTTTTGTAACAGCACTGCAGCAGATTAGGTGCAAGCAATTTTGGCATACTCTGACATTTTTGCATATTCTCCACTTGTCGCGTCATCCGGAGTTCTTTGGAATCCATTGAAAGTGGTCAGCAAATCATGTGAAGTAGCATTCGCAAAAAATGCTTCTAGTTTTGCTTGCGGTGCTTTTCTCTCCTCAATCAGTAACCTATCTGAAATAGTATCTCTGCGCGGTGTGATTTTTACCAAACTGTTCAGCCTTGGACAGCGTTAAGCTTGAGTCATCCACCACCCAATCTCGAATTGCACTTCCTTCTTGCATGTTCAAAAACTATTTTTTCTGTAAAGTATCCTGGAATCCAATTCTTGTTTATGTTTTCGAGAGGAACTAGTCTTGTTTTGACAATCATAGCAGTTCAACTTCGCTTCTTACTTTGTGTCTGCGATTGGATTACTCATCTCTCTGTTTTGAAGCCGTGATTTTTTCAGCACGCTCTTATCTGATTATGTGGCATTTTTTGCTGAATATTCGCGACAAATCCGCTCCGGAAGTAGCAAAGTAGGCGGGGCGATCATGTTCGCCCCGCCCACTTGCATGCTTTATCTCGCCTGCGCTTGTTGCAAAGGGTTTTCGAAACAGGGTTTTTTGGGGGTTTCGCGGATTTTCGACTCCATATTTGGAATCAGGGCTTTCAGAAAGCCTGAATGCGACAAAAACATTCAATTCGAGATTTTGGGTGGACGGTGCCTTTAAGCAGATGATATTTTACGAGAAGCAAACTGGGGTGATTCTATTGCGACGTAATAGTACAGGCGCAATTTTTTCATCTTATCGTTACTCTACGTACCTACAGTGCCTTACTAAAGGGGTCGCGAAATACTCGAGAGTTACTCACATGTATCGCAACTATCGTGCATTCCAGAATTGTTCCCATATGAGCCATCAACGTGGCTGCCTTTTGATCGTTTAACGTTTAACTCCAGCAGGTTTAAGGCGCTTAGTGGAAGTTAACGTTTTAAGACGATCGAGCAGCCACGGTGTTGGCTCATGTGGGAACAATTCGTGGGGATGCAATATTTGCAAATGACTTGTTTCTATTTGTAAGAATCAAAATAATTTTTGAAATTTTTAAGAATTTGAATTAGCATTGTAAAAAAAATTGTTTGCGTGGGCATGTTGCTGCCAAGCCATCTTCTTCTAAAGCTTCGGGGTTATGGGCTGCAAAAGTTATGAAAAACGTCCCAAATAAATTTTCGGTGTGCGTGACGCTGACGTCACGCACCTCTCCCCACGAAAATCGTGGTTCGCCACTACCTGTCGAACTGTAGTTCCTTTTTGATGCTACTTAAAAAGTAAATATTTGCATCAAGTTCAGGCTCATCTGACATGAATATTCGAACGCTTTCCGAGCCTGTCATGCTCAGTCTGCTCCTTTACCTGTAGTTTCATAAACATATCAAGTGGTCTTATAAAAAAATTTCTTTACGATGGTAATCAGCTCAAAGACAAATATCTTTGTGAATGTCACATCAGTGCTTGAGCAGGAATTACCCTGTAGTGGTTCCACAATCTTTGGTGCCTCAGAAATTCACTTTTGCACGATTTGAGCAAAATCTTGCTAGGGCTGAAAATCCCAAATGCAGATAACTAACTTGATTTTAGCTTGCCAAGTAGGCGAAATTTGTCTGTATGTGCTGCAGTTCCAGTTTTTTGAGAGCGGGGCACTGAGAGCTTTTTTCGAATAATGGATTGTGGCGATAACCACCTTTTTTGATTGCTTTTTAAGGCTTAGTTGGAAGTGTCAATCTAACGTGAAACTTCTCACATTCAATTTTCTTGCATTTACTTTCTTTAGATCTGTGAGCGCTTATTTCTACAGGATGAACTAATGCTTTTTGTGAATATCTCAGTTGGTCGAATCCTCATCTGTCATTCAGTCTTTCAAACTGAGCTGCGGACTTCTTGAGATGCAAAAAAATTAATAAATTGGAGGATTTGAAGACTGAGTGGTTACGACCGCTGTGATAATTTATATTTTGGACGACTTTGATATTCACCTTCATTGTGTATTGACATATTGACAGTTCTCTTTGTTCATATTTGAACAGAATTATAGTTAATCGCTTCTCGTAGTTTGCGATTCAAGCTTGTTTTATTAGGTTGGCACATAAGTTCTGCAACTCTTCCCATAACTTCTTTCTTAATAAATATAGCACTCTCCTTTTTTGGCATCGTATAGAGTATGGCTTAAACTGCAAGCCTGCGCAAACTGTTTGATTTATGATGACGTAGTAGAAAATATTTATGCATCTTTCAAAAATCCTTGAAGATCGAGGTTTCCCGGTTATTTGGCAAAGATGAAGCCGTGCAAAACCTGAATCAAACATATCAAAAAGGACTCATAGGCAGCGTGTAGCCAGAAGATGACACATTAGAATCGGTAAATATGAAGTGGAATTCAAAAACAAACGAACATAAGATAAGGCGCCTTTGAGAAGTAGAACAAGTCAAATGCGTCAGGTTTTGCGGGCAATCTGTCAGTAACTAAGCTGCGAAACCTCAAAATTCGCTAATTTTTTGTACAATCCAATTCGGTGACCACGAATATCATATTTTTTAATCGCTAAGATAACATTCATTTTTTGGCCTTACGAAGAAGGCCCTTTCATGCTAAACGGGTCTCATTTTTGTGATCAGCGTGTCAAATAACCCCCATAGGCCAAGTTACAGCAAAATCTGGTGCAATATATAAATTTTCCCATTGTACCATAAACCTACCGTAACCCTTGCATAAGATGGCAACATTAGGCAAAAATGTCCGCATTTGCAGTTTACATCATAATTTTTATATTACCAGGCAATGAATGGGCTACGTTCAAGAAGGTAAAAGTTATATAAAAAGTTGCATTACTTATGTGCCAACCTGATACGTGCATTTTTGATTCGTATCTTTCTCATTTTGAGGCTATATTGCACTTTCTATGAGCTCTTAGTTATTATTATTCATAGTATAGGGGAATTTTTACGATCGATCAATCAATCAATCTTTGTATGTGCATTAAAATTTTTTCCATTGGGCTATATATAAGAGCAGAAGGCCTGCATTGCAAACCTATTACAGCGCCAGTAGTTTCTGCCAAGAAACAAGGACACTTGCCTTACCGGTTTTCGTGGCAGCGTTATTTTTTTTTTCACGGAAGATGGGAACAAAGTTATGTAATCATCGGGAGAGCGAAGGGGATCTTCCGCCATAAGCCATCGTATACGTAGTATGTAGGTACAACACGTGCATAATCAGTCAAGAAGTTGTCGAACTCGGCCGAAGTTCACCGGAGTGCGGCGACTTTCTTGGCTGATTATGAACGGCATTGTATAGGGCAGATAGACAGTAGAAGGTCAGTTTGCTTAATTCTGTGCGTTGCTTCCAATATGCCCATAAAGCCGTTCCGACTTTTGAAGATTCTGAAGTAATGGATTCCAGACTCACAGCACAACGAGCACAAGCGCTTTGGGAAATTTGCGTTAATTTTAAAGAAACTTGAGCGCAGATGTCAATACTGCTCGTATTTTGTGAAAAAGAAATCACCACACTCCGCCGGAGTTCGCCGAACATCGATTGTCTCGCCGTATCCTGCTTCGGAGTGGAGAGTACTTAATCCAAAAACACCATTCAACACAGCTCGACGAGATGCATCCTTTGATATATAGAAGTATCGTTTATTCGTTGACCGTAACGACTGCTGACCGCGCGGCGACCGCTGCGCGTGCATAATGTTTTCGTAGAAAAGATGAATAGAAAGAAAACAGAGGAGTCTTCTCATCTTTATAATGTAGAAAAGAAACAAAGAATTCTTCTCATCTTAAGCCACAGTCCAAATTGTCACTTTTTCGCAAGTTTAGAAGGCACGCGTTGCAGTCGCCACGCGGTCGGCAGTCCGTACGGTCAACGAATGAACGATACCTGTTTGGGCACGATAGTCGGTGAAATTTTTAATGAACCCCCAAATTTTTGTGGGTAGGTTTCGTTGTGCAGTGTTCCAGCCTCTGAGTAACCTACCGTGGGCAAGAATCTGGAAGGACAGGCACTTCTGTGAGATTCGCCCCCTTCGAAGCAAGATATGGCATGCAACCGAAATCCGGCGAACTTTGGAATGCGATGATTTTTTTCACAAATCCCGAACGGTATTGTACTCAATTATCTTTCGATCCACCGAAAAGTGCTGTTTGAAGGGTTTTAAAATCGTCTTTCAGCACAAGATCACTGAACGGTGAGGGATCAGTGAAGGTCGATCATCGCTTTCCTGAAGTACGCTGACTATCAAAAGATTTAAAATTGTCCAACAGCCTCCATATTGTCGGTAGATTCTGCTATAGTCCTTGATATTGTCATGCCTCTAGACAAATAAAAATTAGACAGAAAAGCTAGCCAAAGTCTTGATTTTTATTTAGCATATACGATTTTGTCGCATCTTATCAAATAGCAGTGAGGAACCAGTGACTGCTGTTTTTTGAAGGTAGATGGGAGATCGAAGAACAACTCCTGCCATACCATTATTTTTGAATGCGTCATAGCAAGTCCCAGATGGCATATCAACAAACTTTTGTGAACAACTTAATCTGCAGTGTGAAACATCCATTCAAGCGCTGTTCTGTTGTAAAAAATTCGACTTTTACCATCTAAATTGCGGTTGGAAGCAGTCTTCCTTCACGTTATATCCTTTTTTTCTGGCACCAAGCGAGAAACCGTGATTGTGGAAAAATTCAAAATCCAGTTCTAATAGATCAATACATTCTCGAAATTTTGGCAAGTTTTTTGGATCGTGACAATTCGTGGGAGGCAAGCCTAAGCATTTAGTACATTTGTAGATTTTGGAAATCATCTTTTATGCATAGATGTGTATCATATCGCATTCAGCTTACCGCATAAACTCACTCTGCACAACATTTTTCCTCTTACAAGTTTTTTTGAAACTTTTTATAGAAGTGCAGAGGCTTCCGTCATATGGTAATCGCAACCTTGTCTATGATACAAGTTGCTTTGCAAAATTCACGCTTCTGACATAATCGTTGGAATTTTGATCATGTTTGCGTCGCAGAAGTCCACACTCGCCCTCAATTATTCTACTGAATTATTTCTCATGAGTATACTCAAAAGTAGTTTCGAAGTTCAAATGCAGCCCTTCTTTTAAAGGCAACCGCACAAAAGCAAAGGCGACTATGACATGAGACTCATAAACAAATAATCTGTTTCAGGCCGTTGTACTCATCCCTGTGATTATCGTATCCACACGAAAATTTGCTGCCCTCAATACGCTTGGTAGCGTGTTGCTTCTGATGAGGTAAGAAGAATCTTTCTTTTTGGCCAGTGAAGTATTCGTTATCGTAGTGTGCTGTAATTTGATACATACATCTTCTGGCACTGGACCTCTTTTCCGAGATATAATTCAATTTCGTAGAATTCGCAAAGCTTTACGAACAGACTGCAACGTTTTTTTTTTCGTAAAATAAGCTGTCAAGTCATCTGTCTTCATTCTCAAAGTTTCAAAGTGGTAGTGGCAGAGAGTGGCATAGCGAAAAGACAATGTTGTAAGGGCTGTTATTCTCGATGTCAATGTTTTCAGCTGGTCTGACGTAAGAGTTGAACCGAAAGCTATCACAACACATTATTGACTTGATGAACTTCCTCCTGCTAGTAGCTAATTATCTGATTTATAACGTCGCTATTAATCCATCTGATAAAATTACCAATAAGCAGGAGTTTGCAAAATGTAGCAGAAGAGTACAGCAGAAGTTTTAGGGCAAAAGCTTTTTGTTGAAGTAGCTGTTCTTTCATCAAACTCGTACTTGTTAATCATCAAGTAAGGGGTTTTTTGGAGTATTTGGAATATCGTTAAAGTAGCCTGCTATGATCGAAAATAGTGTATCCAACTTAACTGGAGAGAGAAAAAGTAAAAATGGATTTTTGAAGGAAAAGTTCTTTCTTAACGGCACCAGAGGGACTCAACTTTACGACACCATAATGTTAAAAGGTTGTTCCAAAAGGCACTATAATCGTATAAAGAAACAATTCGATATATGTAGAATGCCTGTACTTATATTACAAATCTTCTATTATACATATTAGATATTCTGGTAGAGGAAATAAAAACCGAGTGAGAAAACGAAAATCCTAGGTAGACTAGGACATCCGGTCATGGTTTTTCTATAAATTACTTGTAAACCAATCAAAAGTAAAAAGCCATATCGGATCTTTCACTATTACGACTGAGCGTTTTTTTTTATTGTATCGCGCATTATACACAACTAGCTGGCTTACCCGGCTCCGCCGTATGTTCCGAATAGAAAATTCCATTTCTTAACCGATCCGGACCAAACTTGGCACACATACACTTCGGGCCCCGGCGGGTGTCACAGTTCACTTTTCGTTATCGATCGATGTCGATTTCATCAATTTTTTGCAAAATTTGAGCTAGGGGGCTGGAATTTGGCAGAAGGGTGTAATCGAGCATGCCCTCCCTGTGCCAACTCCCAGCCCCGTAGCTCAAATTTTGCAAAAAATCGATAAAATCGATATCGATCGATAACGAAAAGTGAACTGTGACACCCGCCGGGGCCCGAAGTGTATGTGTGCTAAGTTTGGTCCCGATCGGTTCAGAAATGGAATTTTCTATTCGGAACATACGTACACACAGACAGACAGACAGACAAACAGACATTCAGCTTTATATATAAGATAAATTCTGCGTGAAAAATCATCAAAAAAGAAGATGATATTATGTCTGCGCAATATCTCGGAGCATATGGTTCTATTGGAATTGAAAAAAGCTTTTTTCTTCAAAAATCCGGTGCGAGGCTTACATGACGTTTTAGTAATTATCAAAGTGAATGTGACAAACAGTTGCTTTAAGCCGCGCCATATCACTACTGTGTAAAAAAAATCTTATACATCCATTACAGCTTTGCCTTCCTTTGGGGACCAACGGCTTATCTACAACATCTGATGTCAGCACAGAGACGTCTTGTTACCGTATGCTATATGTCCGCACTATTCGCCACTCTCTACTCTTCACTATGGGTTTGTCTAATGCTAATTGCTTGAAAATTTTGCAGATTTCGTATTTGGTGAGAGCAAAGCTAAAGACGAAAATGCTGTCTAGATTTACACTAAAAAATGACATCGGAATGATCGGAATGACAGCGCCCCAAGCTTTAAAATCATGACAGATAAATACCCTCGTTTCTACTGACAACAGCTGAACTGCTGCAAGCGCTTTTTTTGCTGCGGCTAAAGCTTTCATATGTTAGGAATGATTAGACATAATCCATTATCTTTTTTACAAAAGGTTTTCATGGTATGCGGAGCTGTCGGCAGGTGGTTGGGGGAATGAAGAAGTTTTTGCTGATGGCTGCATTAAAAGGTTGAGAAACGCGCGTATACCTTGAAATTTTGAAGGTGGTTGTTTTTCAAAACATGCTTAACTCGTACAAAGAACTTGTTAGCAGCTGCTTCCAAGACTTTTTTGCGAACTGATGGACATTTCTCCGAGTTTTGCATAGTTTTTCAGTCTTTTTTTGGCAATCATTTCTCAAATGCGATCGTATCTTGTTTATTTGCCCGCAGATGGACATGGTCTTTTTTGGGTTTGTTGGATGAAAACGATTTTAGCTGACGACTTCTTGCGACCCCATCATTCGCGTATGTTCAAATCGGGACCATTCATACTTCACGGTGCTAAAATACAAAATACTCGCTTTCACTGCTATAACGTGAACGCTTCGATGTGCACATTTGTCGTCTGTCAAATGTTGTAATCCTTTCCGCATTCGTTACTCGATGGAACTCATTGTTTTCCACGTTACACCCACTCATGAGGAAATTGTTTTGTGGAGTGAGTATGGGCGCAGAACCTATGTGAGTATCAATATGAGAATCCAGCTCCGAATGAGCTGAATGCTTCCGTTCGTCCGATGAATAGCGCATATCGTGAGCGTTGTTGGTTTTGTCTGTAAAGGGTCTGATACCGATTGGGAAGTTATTTTACGAATGTTTATACGTACATCTGACACAAAAACAAAAGCAGTACAACTTGTAAACGAACAAGAATGTATGCAAAAACCCGCAAGATGAGTTGACGTTGGCGCAAAAAGAGAAGCCCGTCGTCAAAGCTGAGATGCTGATAAAAAGTCCGTGTTGTCGCTATCGTCGGTTTATGGCATTGTCATCATTTTCACGAATTCTTCATAGTCAATCTGAAGGAAGACTTTGATTTATGCACAGAGAATCTGACGAAAAAAGTGCTTTTGACTTTGAGCTGGGTGTACTTTTGTCTGAGCCCACACTAACTAAGTCTCTGGGTGATTAGACAGAGCCGTGGCGAAAGCCGAGAATAACAACGCTTTCATGGAGATTAGTGCAAGTCTACTTTAAGCTGCGCCACTTTGATCGACGATTTTTTTTGAAAACCATGTTTCTTTAAGATGCCGCGGCCAAGGGTAAACCGAAAGACCAAGTTGAAAACGCTCCTCCCGAGAGAGATGGCACCCTGCTCTTCTCAAGGATTCCGAGATCTCTTAGCGCGGTCAATTCTGCCGCTGCTGTCTGCCGCGAAATGATTGCCGCTAGCGTGAACAATTGAGATCTGGAGAGTAACACTTGCTCGTAGCTCGCCAAACAGTAGCCTTCTGAGACGGACCTATGCGCATGATTTCTCTCATGCGCCTTGATGGAGGTACACTAAATGATCATCTCTCCATGAGAGAGAGCTGTTTTCCTGGGCTGTTGATAGCCTATCGCTGGGCTGAGGAATGCATGTTGTGTTGGAGCAACCAAGAGGTCATCGAGCAAATGAATCGCTTTGTCTGCCTGTAGCAGCTGTCCCGTGCTTAAGTGCGGAGTTATTGAATTTCACTACTACTTTTTGATAGCTCAGTTTGTTCTAAAGTTACTCCTTAAAATTTTTTCATCTAAGGAGCTAAAAATGAATGCCAGATACTGATTTACATTGTGCGAATTTGTTTACCAGAAGGGGTGGGAGAGTGTGCAGAATTTGAAGAGCGGAAGCGCATTTTTCAGAAATAACGAAAAAGAGAGTGGGAAGTACCAGTTATACACCATCATGCATTCAGGGCTCATAAGAATGCATATAAAAGCAGCTGTTTGACGCACCTGCCCGTCACCATCGATATCAACTTCGGCTATGATTTCGTCGACTTCTTGGTCGCTGAATTGTTCGCCCATATGCGTCATAAAGTAGCGAAATTCCTCTGCCGTAATAAAGCCGTTCCCGTCGCGATCGAAAACGCGGAAAGCTTCTCGGATCATCTCGCTATCATTCTCCTGGAACAAAAACGGATCATGAGGATCTGCGATGTGATTGAAAATTGAAACCAGCATTTGCCGTGCATAAATATGGTTATGTGATGCACTAGTGCTAATGGTGTTTCGGCTTTTCATATCCGTCAAAACGAGGCGGCTATGGCTGCTCTCTTGTTTTTGACGAATGCAGAAACTGAAACGCTTTTTTGCTGTGCAAGTGAGCAGTTCAGGGCACATCTTAATTGACTTTGCTATAGCGATGCGTCCGGCGTGCTGCCTACCACGTAGATGTGGATTCAACAACGGATTTTGCATTTGAAGGTGTTTCATGGTATTAGAGGCTTATCTTGGAGCTGCGAAATCCGCGCAATGGAAATTACGGTATATATATTTGACGCAGGGAAATTCTTGCTCACCTTGTTCATTCTTTTCATCATTTGACAAAACTCTGGAAAGTCTATGGTTCCGCTCCCATCAATGTCGACTTCGTTGACCATATCCAGCAGCTCTTGTTCTGTGGGGTTTTGACCCAAGGATCGCATTGCAACGCCCAACTCTTTTGATGAAATTGATCCATTTCCATCCTAGAAGTAAGGAATGCATTCGAGGCTGGCCAACGATATGTGTACATTTCTCCTGCAGGAAAAAGCAGCAAGAGCCAGCTTCAATAAAAATTGTCGCAGTAAGGCCTCATACATACATGCAACAGTCAATAGCATTCATTGTCATGCCGAAATGGGTAACGGCAAGCAGTAATGAGCACTATGACATCATTTTGTTGCCTCAACCTAACATAGTAATTTGACGAGAGGACATGCCGCCTTTGTTATGCGTGTATGCAGAGCCTATGAAGCGAGAGATCCAAATAAAGCTGCGAATGAACGAACCTTGTCAAACAACCGGAAGGCTTCTTTGTATTCAATAAGCTCCTCTTCATTAATGCCTTCTAAACCCGTCGGCACGTCCGTCTGCTTCTGTTGCCATCGGTTGAATAGCGAGACGCGCCTCGGATCGGACGACATATCTCACTTCTCTTATCTAGAACGCTACATAAATTACGGTAGCTTATGGATGCCCAAAGAGAATTTTCCTTGCGAGCAAATCTTGGAACATCGGGCAAATGGGATTGAGACAAATTCGAGTTGGAGCTATCCCTAGAGCAGAGTAATGGATATAATAGTTATTCATAATGGAATGATTACGTTCGGAGGCCGTTACCCGGTTGGCATTGATTTGTTTATGAACAATTAGACCAAAGGCTTGCACTCGTTTCACCAACCAAATTGCTGAGCAAGGGGAATCAGCGGAAAACGATGAAAGATCACCAACATAAAGGGTAGTGGCAAAGGCGGCTCTAAGTGATCTCTCGAAATCGGGGCGCTACCATCTTGGTACCTGACGGATGGCTTCACGTACTGTAGCGGAAGTGGCTAAGTACGGTTTCGCTGGTTGAATTATACAAACAGGGGAAAGCCTGAATAGCCAGTGTCGGTTTGGCTCACACGATGGTGCGAACCATAGGACCACACTCGCAAGCCGCCCCAGCCCCGCCCATTGTCGATGGAGCACAACTGGCGCGGCTGACAGCAGTTTGTGCTGGCTCCCCCATCACGTGCGATATCAGTTCGTTCCAAGCACCTTCACAACGAGTTACAGGGCATAATATGCCACGCACATATGTGTTGGTAGAAGAAATGCTTGAATCACGATTATGTGTTCGTGGGAGGCACAACCAGAGAACGGCGAGAGACGAAGCCATTTCTATCATCACGTCATCTCCGTGAAGCCATAGGTGGTTTGGTATCCGCAAAGTAGATTGCATCTGCGGGATGACTAATGAGATCTTTTGGATGGCCAAAAATCTCTCGACCTTGGCCAGTAAATAGGTTTTCTTTTTTGTAAGAATGTTTATAACATGATCATTACGAAGGAAAAGACAAGAAATATGGGAAACTGCCTCTTTTCCTTTGCTTATGCTATCAAAGTGAATGATTGCTAATGGTTGCCGAAAATGTCTAAAATGTAGAGACAATTCCAGCTTTCAAAGCGCTTGATTTATGGTTTCATTTATCACGCACAAAGTGCCGTTTTCAAAACTAGAATGATTGTTAGTCAAAAAAGCAAAAACAAATGGGACTTTTAACCAGCGAGAAGTGCAGTTACAAATAGAGATTAGCGATAGAACAATTTTCTTAGCGGTTCTCATGTACAGGTATATAAAAATTCGAGCTATGCGACCTGTATCGGGGTGTGTGAACTCATTTTCGAAAATTTAACAACTACTCTTTGTTTGTTAACTGAGCTTACCACATAGGCATATTTTTGGCTGCAGCGTCAGTAGTTTTTACTCTGCGAGGATGAGCAACATCGCGCGCATTTACAGCTTTGGAAGCACATCTCCAAATTTAGCTGCGGTCTTGCTATCATTAGCACATTGCGTCACATGATGGCTTTACGTCCGTGGAATCTCACGCCAGTTTTCGCATATTTCCCTCGGTAATTAGTACTAAACCGGCTCATAGATATTTATGTCTCTGTTCGCTTAGCTCGTCAGAGCTGCAAAGACGGCTGAGTGGTTTCTGCTTACTGCTTGAAGTGAGAGTGAGCTTTGAACGTTTGAAGATCGTTTGAAGATGAGCAGCGAATCTATTGGAGGGATTGTCAAGGACATAGAGAAAGCAAAACCATCATCATGGGTCCCGCGAAAAATCTTCGAAGATTTCATGTATGACTTTCATACTGGGCGTTTACTGTGCTGCGAGCTGTTTCAATGGAATTACATATGAGAATCAGTATCTCCTGACTGAAATCTAATTACTTTTCAATGATTTCAGCTTCAAAGCACACTGTTCACTCTCATCGCCGCCATCTTCCAAGGTTTCTCTTTGATTTGGTGAGTCTTGGCATTTCAACTTTGAGGTCATATTAAAAAGGACTTTATGTATGAATCAATCTTCGAATGTGCCAGACGCATTTCGCTAATGCATCTTATTGAATTACTTCTTCTGGTTTGCTGCTGATGCTGGCAGAACGGGTAATATACTAAAATGAGCAGCTGAAGCATGATTATTACCCTTTGTGAAAATATGGTTTGAAAATCAGCTGCGGTGGTTTTCAAATAATCGAATTGTGAATCGATTCGGGTAAGTTCAGACAACATTATCACTAGCCATGAAGCCGTATCTCTCCTTGCCATCAAAAAGCACACTATGAAATGCTGTGGACAGCTGAAGGCTTTCCTAGGGCTTTGTAGTTACCTGTGACATTAGTAATCCTGGCTTATTGATAATAATAAATGGGCATGAATTTTTGTTTTACCCAATCTATCTTTTTGGGCAGGTAAATAACGTGGCCAAAGCAGCGTTCAGAAGACGAAAGCCATTTTTCTACCCAGAAATTG
Organism: Cylicocyclus nassatus; assembly: GCA_958299035.1. Taxonomy (NCBI): domain Eukaryota; kingdom Metazoa; phylum Nematoda; class Chromadorea; order Rhabditida; family Strongylidae; genus Cylicocyclus; species Cylicocyclus nassatus. The sequence continues at coordinate 50,405,480 of CATQJL010000316.1, read as the reverse complement.
TGCGGTCAATGTTTTCACCCCACTCAAATGTCATACATACCTAATGTGGAGTGCTAAACGTTGCTGACATGCAGCACCATGGAAAGTTACCAAAAAACTTGTTTTTTCTGGAACGTTTAGAATTTCTCTACCAGAATGGGCATTTTTAATCTGCTAACAAGCTTGCACACCTTTAGTATGCGAGCAGAGGATAGAAGCTTCCAATCCTACATTCCGTTTTCACATAAATAATAAGAGCACAGATAAAATTTGGAGTGTTGAGAAAACGCGATGATTGACTCAAGAATTGCAGATAATCAGAGTTCTAAGAGACTAAGACAGAACAACCCTGAACAACTATGTCAGAAAATGTGAGGCATATGAAATTTGAAGCGAAGTTATTAGTGACAGATGTCAAGCATTGACGATATGGACTTGCCATATGCTTAGTACATAAATTAGCTTACATGCCGAAGGACAGCGTTTTCTGAAACTATATAACTATATAACTATCAACTTAAACTCACATTAGTACAAAAGTGAGATTAATGGAACCACCGGCAATTTTTGGCGAAAGCATATTTGTTTCGCTGGTGTAAATCTTATTATCGACTCTACCATACTGCCTCTTCATATTTCTCACTCATAGGCATCTTGGCGCAGATATAGGAGAACATCTATCACTTTCTTTGTATAGCTTCTACCGTCATCGTTCTGAGTCTATGGGGAATAAATACTCGATGTTCAAAGTTGTCATGATGCTAAACAACGATGCTCTGCCATGACGTTTAGCAAAAAGTGTTGTCAGTCATTCGTTCTTTTGCTGAAACTCATATCCGCATAAGTCCAACTGAATTTTTGATGGCAAAAGTAGTTGCTCTTGATATGCCGCGCTCGAAAGAATTTCCAACGCAGAGCTTCTTTCATTTTGATTCTTCGGATTTCCGAACAAAGCCAATTTTTGATAGAATAAGTAATTATATCATTACATTAATCCTAGGTTACAAAGCATTCAGTTCATATAGAATGAGTAGATTGTGGAGGGAATGAGTGAAACAGATGAATGAAGCACATGAATGCTGTCTTTGAGACTGGAAATCCATTTCAATATGCATAACACAAAGGAAGATATCTCAAGAAAGACGACAGATGTTCAGTTGCCTTACTAGCTTTTGAGGTGATTAAAGTTTTTAGAAAAGATTGATTTGCATATCTGTGACGAGTAATGTGATAAGGAAGTCTGAAATCTTCAAAGCTACACATGCAGGGGGTTTGGTGGTGGAGGAATAAATTTTGGTCGTTCTCTGTCATCCTCCGTCTTGATGTCCATAAACCTTGTACTATATCACACATCATCTCACCTTTTCGCTGCTTTGCACAAATTTATGGTTGGCTATCCCATCATTATCCACAATAAATAGCGAAAACAATGTGCAGTGAGGGATAAACGTTGCGAATTGGCAGCAGTGTTTTCATCGGACTCGAAAACAACGGCGGCACCATAGAAACGAAGCGGATATAATAATACGTCTCGAAAGCAGTCGTCAATATGATTGAGTAGGTAATGTTAGACCTGGTGAACGAGAGCTTTTACTCGATGACAAATGGAATTCCGGTGTTTTTGAGATTCAGAGGAATTTGAATGTTGCCTAGGGTCCAGGAAAGCTTTCAGCACTTTGCAAATAGCCTCAGGGTGTTTGGCAAGTGGATTTGCTCGCGCTAGTCAAATGTGCGAGATCAGAGGCTGCTTAGAGAATAGGGCAAAATGGCACGTGAGATCCGCTGAGGATTATAACAGAGTTCAGTGCCTCAACTACTTCCTTTACCGGATGTATCGCATGTGAACAATTGCTTTGCTCTACCCAGACCAGCACGCGCAGTCTGTCAATAATTGATGGATTTACTGCCAATTCACTAGAATTACAAGTAGCCAAAGCTGTAGATGTTCATTTCGTATCATGGAAGCCGTGGGGACAGAATGCTAAGCTTTTGCGCCAAGACATCAATCGTTGTTAGTTGAGTTATATGAGGGCTCTGACATGATTTGAGCTGGAATGACTGCTTCATTGTAGTGAATTTATATGCCAGCACCCTGGTAAAATCAAAGCAGGTTACATAATACTGATGGTAGACTAGATGTTGTACTTATCTCCTTTACGAAAATGCTCTTTTTTTAACGCAAAATCAATCGATCTTCGTGATTTTACCTAATTTTAGTCTATCTGCTCTCTTCTTTTAACGAGTGCAGCTTCGATTACCATTCTATAGAGCAAAGCAAGTTTTAAAGATGGTCATCTACCTAGGTCGTGTCCCACGTAATGTTTGTGGCTGAATTCTGATAGTAGGCAGAAACGGAATCAAGCCCCAAACAACTTATCGCAGTTCCAAAATATTCTACAAATTAGACTATTTTTTTGCAATCCGTAATTTATTTTTTCCTAGAAATGAGGAGGAAAACAATGGAATTGAAATAGCTAACTCTACCCACGGTGGTCCAAGAATGCTTGCACTTACATGTCTATAAATTACTGTATCTTTACTGTTGTTATAATATGTGAGAAAACTGTAGTCTACAATCTAAATTTAGTCGCTTACGCAGTCATGAATATTGCCTTCCAAGCATACACCATCTTTTCAGACGAAGCTTATTAATCTTCTGTTAGAGCATAATAACAATGTCCCATCTTAGCATGTAATCCTCCAAGATCCACGATTCGCGTCATGATGACGTCCGAGACGGAACTAACGAGTGATTCTGCGTGTGCGATCGATTTAGACAGCTGCTTCAAGAAGTTTATGTGATTGTAACTATTGGAGTTAGCGGCTAATCGTTTTCATAACAGCCACAGACTCAAGTTTATTTTTAGCTATCCATATGGGACCAATTTTGCTCGCATTTCAATTTTCCAAAATTTGATAGCACACGCATGGTGATAGATGTCTGCCCACTGTTGTACTTCTCAGACCGATAAATTACAACAACAATCTGAATGCGTGGAATGCAGGATTACACTTAGATTCTTGAGATTTTTGAAGTGCTAGCTGTATTGCAGTAACCGTTTATCTGCGTCGAAAGCATTTTGCTCTGGGGTACTTCCGTCTACCATATGTAGGCTTGATCGCCAGTAGGGTGAATTGCTAGTTTACTTCAAATCTTGAGTGTTCGGTAGCTGAGTAGGGCAACAGTCCAGTTATATTCTTGAAAGGGACCGGACAGTTGTTCTATCTGAACTTATGCTGAAGTATGTACAGACCCTTCTTCTTTGTTTCGAGTAGTTGCGGTAGAATATTAGCTGAGTGAGTTGTGTTTGATTGACAACAACTTTGATTTTTTCATAATTCTTCATAAGACACAAGAATATTACCATTACTTCAATCCCGACATCACTAAAAGAATTTCGTAATGTTTTGAGACTTTTTGTCATTGGTAGCGCCCTTGATTCTGGCTATTCTGTGTTTTCACTCAGTGACCTCTCTTCTGACATATATCAATTATTTCTTGCTTTTTAAATTCAACTCTGTCAACAACATAACTGAATCTTTCAATCTGTCTGACCTTTTGCACCAGATTCAATTTTGTCAAAGGCGCTTTGTCCTTTCATTAGCTGAACTTTAAATGCGTTCTAAGGGTATTTTATCGACAGCTTAATGGTACATTCAAAGTTTCCATAATTTATGTATGAAAAGTATCTTAAGCGGAAACGAAAACCAATTAGAAAGCAGGACCAATGAAACCATTAAAAAATATCAAATTGGCTTCATGCGGGAGAAACTCTCAAATATAGTCTTTAAAATAATGAACACTTCAAATGTCATTTATTCTCGTTTATGATCAATGTGCTGTTTTTCATCTATAATTTTGCATGAAAGATGTACAAAGCATGATGTCAAGTTAATATCCCAATGTTGTTCTCATAAGAGAGATGGGTTAGTGAGCGACATTTGTCATACTCGCTAGCGGGCATTCGAGTGCTCGTGAACCGAGTGTTCGCCGAGTGTATTCTTCCTAAACGTCACTCAGTTTACGAGGGCACCGGAAGTGGGAGTCTCTTTCGCGACTGAAATCAGTGAAGAAACTCGAATTCGGGGCACTTCGAGCAAAAGCACTTCTAGCGAATTTTCTTCGTTATTCTTTGCGGAGTAAATTTGGGTAGTGGACTCTTTGGCAGGAATGTTCTTCTTCTACAAAGCTAATTTATAAGAGGAGAATACGTTTAGGTCATAATCTGATTTAATCTGTGGTTTAGTTGGCATGAGTATGCTGAATATTGCATAATCTTGCGGTCATTGTATTTCTGAGTTATTTGTTTCGAGCGAAAGCCTTCTACTATAATTGAACTGGAGGATTTTGCTTATAAAGTAGGGATAATGCTTCGTGGCCTAATTCGTATTAGAATATGCAGAAGAATTTATATGAATGACTACATAGTTGGCTTTCCCGGTCCAGACCGGGCCATTGTTCTCCTGCACTGCAAGCCCCCCCCCTTTCATTTTATATGTTATGGATAACTTACCCTGGAACATCCGCTTCGAAAGCGCATCCTCGTGATCTTGATGTGAAAATGAGCTTCACCGCCCTCCTTTACATGGCTATGGCAAAATGCTTGATTAAACATGATAAGCCTTCAATTCCTTGGAAAAACGTAAACAAATCAATAAATCGATAGAAGGACCCAGTGAGTCGCCGCAAAAAGTAGCCTAAAACCGTCTCCGGGGTCGAAAACATCTGACAAACTTTCAGCCCAATCGGTTGAGTGGCGCGCGTTTCTATAACTCACATACCCCCCAAACAGACAATTTTGAGTTTTATATCTATAGAGATTATGGCGGCAGCTAGTCGCAGGCGTCATGTTTTCTGAAATCTTCGTTCACTTTATGATTCACTAAATACACTCAAAATATTCCATATCAAAGAAAATAGCTCGCAGCAAAAGTTAAAGAATGAAGATTGCACGAAATAGACATTGTGTTTAAGGTAATGAGCAAACTTTACTCGCTCCATGCATAATTTAACTGTAAGCTTGAATGGATTTGTAAGCTCAGCAGAAATGATCCAACAGATTTCACAAATATCATTATGCTGTATTTTTGTGTTATGATATAGTCAGTTGTAACTCAAGCTTAGGTTGTGTTTGGGATGTTCGAGTATCTGCCTATCTTTGGAAAAGACTTGTAGTTATTGGACCGTGTAGCACATAATTACAAAGTAAATGTATTTTGTAGAACCTAAATAGTATTGTACTTTTTTATTAGAATCGCAGTTTACCCAATCAAATATGAATCAAAAAAGAAAATAATGGGTATTTCAGGTTCATCCTTTCGTACGTACCCGGAGGAGAGCGAGGTCTTCGCTTCCTGACATCCTTGTGCACGGGCTTTTTGAAGAAATCTCCAAAAACTGTGTTACCTATTTAGTATTTATACGCAGCTGTGTAGAAAGTCATATAGTCACCACATATCTATTGTTTTTCATTCTATATTCCTCTTTTAAGAAAGCTCCTCAACAGAAGTGTGTCTTTTCTGTTATATTGAAATTTTCATCTATTGTGCAGACATCGTAGCTTGAGTTTCCGTACCAAGCATCGAGTTCATCACTGTTCCATCTCTACAATCATTGTCTTAGCCATCGAAGCGCAAGCTTACTCACCCACTCATCATTTATGCAATTCCTCCTTGTGATGTGCGGTTATCTGGTTTTGAATTGTGATTCTAACATGGGTCAGATATTTGCATAAATTGAATGCGACTAGCTACTTCACTACTACATATTCATTTCACCTTGATAATGTCATGAAAGCGAAAGCACAACAATTTAATTCACTGAAAACACCACTTTACTGAAAGAAGTTCACTTCCAGGAGTAACTGAATATGACTCATTGTTGCACACTGACTCCTCCTCTTTTCGATAGAACATGGTCTTATTTCACCTCGGCAAAAGAAATCGAAGGACACATTCTTGTAGTCATAAACAGAGCAATTTTATTATTATTCTATTCAGTGTAATCTACTCTATTCAGGAAACAAGATTTACTCACGCGGTAGGATATGCCTTTCATAGATGCTATAATTGAAGGGCCAAGCGTAAATAAAGTCTATTTCGCCTAACACAATAATCTGGAGCAGTAATTGTGCAGACATTATTAGCGCATGCATAAAGAAATAATTAATATGCCTTTTGAGCAAATTTGCCGAATGGCCCAGGAAGGAATTCATACGAATGCTGCAAAAAATTGTATTACACTGAATATTTTTTGCTTGTTCTTCTACAATCATGGAAATTCAAAGCTGTTGCATAAAGCTGTTGCATTATACTAAATTTCTAGACATTTAAAAGTTGCTGATCTGAAGACGATGACGTCTGTTCTTGGTGTTCGCGAAAACAAGAGATCAACCAACAAAACGGAGCGGGTGGCTCAGAAATGCATATGAATTGAGAGCCAACAAACAAATAGACGAGAACGGTTTCCAAAGATTCTGCTACTTCATTTGTTGATCTGTTTGTAATACGTATATTGCGTTTGACAACAAAAAAGTGAGGAACTACCGGTCTCCCTTAGCTAGCAGGCCACTTTCTTTTTCATGCAAAGAAGGTTCCTATCTGTGTTTCCATTCCCAGGCACGAATGCATCTCATGATAGCATTGTCGCCAGTGTAATAAACAACTCAACTCAGACGGATGAATCCGTACAGCGTTCACGCAAGTTTTAACGTTCTGGCTACTAAGGGGAGGGGGGGGGAGGGCACGAGAAAGGCGGCAATGCTCGGAAAATGCAAGCAGTGTAAAATCGCTCTTACTCTTGTTACAAAATGTCGGGGTAGGGCGATTCGCACGACCGTGATGCTTTCCACACAGGACCACCGCCGCGCGCTACACACCTGCGGCGGCTTCCCTAAGGCTGCGTTCATACTGATCCCGAAGTCCGGGAACAGTCCCAGCACAACACTTAGTTCGAGCGCTGTACTGAAACTGTTTCGCACTTCGGGATCAGTATGAACGCAGCCTAAGCAAAGCAATGGGAAGAAAGGTTTGCGGCGTGCGTGACGTGTTAAAGGCAGCGTCCGGACGAAATTTCGCCTCTCATGTTTCTGCCATTCTGGGGCCTTTCCGTGGCCCTGATTATAGTCGTGAAATCCAAAGCGTTCAAAACCCCCAAAAAACCCGATTCTTGGGGACCCTCTCTTCAAGAAGCGGACGAGTTTCGGATTGCTCGTCACCATCGCATGCCAGCTTGAGGAGCTGCCTAGCGGGTGTATGTCAAGAGGCGCGATTTTTATTGCCAGCTGGATAGCAAATAGCACGTATTTAGTGTTTTATAAGGTTCTGGGAGTATTTTAGAGTTTAGGGGAGATATATCAGATGGTTGCACGAGTTGTCCAGTCTTACGTTTCAAAAGCGTTTCAAAATGAACATATTGAAGGTCAAAAACTCATGAAAATGCAATTAATAACAAATTTGTATTTATTTTGGTCGAATTTTCAGCGAAAGCCTTTTTCAGCAAGTGGTAACTTTAGATGACTAGAAAGCCAATGTAATTTGTCTGTGCTTTTTGAAGACTTGCGTAGCCCTAAATTTGAGTTTTGAATTGGTGACAGCCAAAGAAATCGCACCTCTTGACCGTCTCCCGAGGAGCTGCACTACACGGGTGCAGTTGCATTGCAATGTGCAGTGCAACTGCAATGCAACTGCACACCTGCGTGAGCACTCGACCTCAGGGGTGGTTTGTGATACGAAGGGGCGGTTTGTGATATGTATCAGAGGCCCGTATCTCCTTTTAGAGGCCACGCCAAAGTATCGGACCCAGGCAGATCGGATACTCATGGTCCCCTCTTTACAACTATGTGCTAATCTGGGTGGATGGATCTTGCCTGGACGCTGCCTTTAAGACAAGTCAAAATCAGGGTGACGCTTGATACCGACCGTGCGAAAAGACCGTGTCCCCAAAATTTCACTTCTGGCATCGAGTCGTGTATCTGCCCTCCCCCCCCCCCCCCCCCTACCTTGGCGCCGTGTCACTTTAGCGCCGAAGAGTTTTGGAAGGCACAAGTTTTGGGGATTGCCGCCTTCCGCACCACACCCCATCATAATCAAGTATCAGAGCCTCAAGAAAAACTACAAACTCGGCTTACAAAAGAGAAGAAAATTATAAAAAAATATCCAATTTCCGTTTCATTTCTTCCACTAGACGGAAAAAGGATAGGATTACGACCTTCCCCGGAAATCATCAGTAGTGAAGGAAGGTCGTAGGCGTGCAATGAAAAAGGAGAAAGACAAAAAGGAACTAACCTTAACCGGTCGGATGCTGTTGAGCTCGTTCGAGTGGTTCTGAGCCTGTAAAGAATAATAATAGAATAATTAATAATTGAAGTGAATAAGAATTCAAACTATTTTTGGATGATCAAAAGGTAACAAGGATACTTTGAAGTAAAAAGTAGTTAATGGAAGTACTAATTTTCTAATCAAAACGGAGTCCTAAAATCCAAACACTGCTCCTGAACATGCAAACCACTGTGAGCGAATCGCCAAACGCCTTGAACGAAATTTACTCAGCCCTTATTGCGTTTCTACATGGCAAACACAAATGAACGTATGCGGTTAACCTAGTGCTTGTTTTCGACAAGGACAGCCAGGCACTCGTCCACCGTTCTCCTGCTCCAAAACAGGGATTTTTTTTGAGGACTCACTCTTTTTAGATGCCAGTTCTGGAATCAGCCATAAAAACGCTTAACTAAGGTAGAAGGATGGTAGTTGAGAATTTGCCTGGAGACGCTGCTGTAAGAACGCTAAAAAAGCGAGACTTTGAGGTAGAGGCCTCCCCAACTGTTTTCCCAAACGGGTACTGCATGGAAAATCCATTGATCTGAAGAATTGGAGCATTTGTTGAGGCGAAAATCAGAAAGAAAAGCGATACTCTTTGCAGTGACCCGAGAAGGTCTCATTTCCCATACTGACCTAAATGAGCAAAAACGTTTTAATTGAGCTCAAGTTTCTAGACAGACGTTTATACGCGTTTAGCCAATATGCTTGGAAGTCACTGACTAAATGAGAAGTCACTATCAGCAGCACTGCAACACCTGGTAGATTGTTGCCAAAGCCCTTTATGTTTGCAACAGAAGTTGCTATCATAAGGGATCTTGGCAACAAAAAGGGAAGAATTTACGCTCTAGGAAATAGTCGACTCTTTTCTTCCTCTCTCCAGCAGCAACCTTTCAAGCCAGTTTTTTTTCAGCAACCTTTCAGCCAGCCAGCCAAACACTCGAAAAGTTATAAGGTTCTGTATCCAATCATCCAACTATGGTTGGTTCTTTTCATGCTATGAATTAATATATTTCGTGCTTTTGAAGATAGATGGGGGATAGAACAAATATCTGCAATGTTATCTATGCCCTTTCGATTAACTTCTCAGAATCTCACAAGACAACGGATTAGTTTCTAAAATTAAGATAAGTCTCCATTGATTCTTACTGATCGCATCAAATGTAAATGAATATTTAGTTCATAGATTTTGAAATACAACTCATTGAGATTGATTTGAGCACAACAACACGCATGCGTAGAAGCAAAATTGCCCTGATTTTCTGCGAAGTTCAATCTCGACTTCGATTGCTCACGAGTGGTATGATTACGAGCTTCTTATTTGTTCAGGAACATTTCTACATCTTGCATTTACCTGTAAATTTTCTGTTTTCATAGTTGGAACTTGAGAAAGACGCATACACCAATATGGGTCAAAAGCGGCCAAAATGAGCTTTCAGGGCTTTTTCCGCTAAATATAATAGTTCTCAAAAACTATCGTTTGTAAAAGGCCGAATTCATGGTTTTGCTTCCAAAGGTTCATACTTCAGAATTACCTGTGTAGGAGCAGCTAAGCGCAGCTTTGGCAAAAATAGGGAAATTATTTTTTTCTTCATTTCTAGAAATCAACAAATTCACAGATGAATGCCACAAGTAGAAAGTATGTGCCTGAAGTAAGAAAATTGTGGGATTTTTAAGACAGATACAATTTTTTTCACTTTTCATTCATTCAAATCCTTTTAGATTTTGGTGTCGAACTTTATGTGGAACGAATTTGAAGCAAATATTTGAGCACCTTTTTGTAAAGCTTGCTTTGCTTTATCGAACAAGTACCCCTTTACTTGGGGTTCGACTGGTCGCGGTGCCATAGCAAGCAAATGAAAAACAACATTATTTCCTTGACAACCTAATATGATAGGTCAAAGAAACGGTTTTGAAAAACAACTGAGACGACACTGACTCGCTTAGAAATGCAGTGTTAATAAAATCTTATGGTCAGGCATCTTGCCAGTATATGGAACAGCTCAATCATTTCCATGATCAGAGTCCAGAGGAATTTTGTACGTGTTACACCCTATTTGTAAATGTTTTCAGCTTTTTTTGGGCCTGCCACATTGATGCTTTACTACATTCGCAAGATTTGTTATCAAATTCCGTAATCATGAAATGGTTATGAATTCTGACATAGACCGATAATCTAACTGAAAGGTATAATCTATTGCCCTCTTCCTGGATTAAAACGGTCGGGGGAGAAACTCCACATTTCAATGACACAGTCTTGGAATAACTCAACGATCCCCTTATTCGAGGCAGAGCAAGTGGAAAATTGCTTTAAAAGTGTGACCTCACACAGCTTTGTTCCTGGGTATGACCTCTCAAGAGTGTTCGTAGAGGTGCGTCATTGTTGCAGTTGACCTTTACGTTTGGGTTATTAGACTATGTAGACTAAAGCCAAGGTTATGCGCGCTCTTGAAATATTTGAAATTCTACATGGCAAAAAGTCTAACCAGCTGCAGCCGTCAAATAGAAGAACTGAAGGGCACTCTTCTGATCGAAATCAAAACTTTATAGAGCGCTCCTTTGCTGACATTTGAACCAAGGCATGAAAATTGTACTGGTGGCATCAGTCAGTCAGCTGCACATTATTTCTTCCTTGGACTTGAGATATCTAAACACTGTACATATTATTGCTAAGAACCGTGAACATTCATTTTGTAGGTTAAGCCTGCGATTTGTGTTAGGTGTTTTGCACTCATCTCAGCAATAGGGTCAATCACCAGCTCCCGCAAACAAGGGCGATCCATTTCTTCAGTTTTCGAAGAATCAATGAATCTTGAATAGGAAGATTGGCATCCATTCGTCTTCATCCATCTCAAATTTTTCCAATACATCCTTTATCTTTGCCCTTCGTTTGTTTGTTGCATCCAATTGAATGTGTTTTTGTGATATTGAGCGTTCGAAAATGTCGCAACATAGACAATTTGAGAGATCGATTTCCATGAAGATAATTAAGGTCTCATCTATTTCGCTACTTTATTTTTTAGTTAAAAAGTTCAATAACACAGGGTGTTATAGAATTACGTGGTGTGCAGAAGTTAGCGGTGCAACATCTCCGCTTACTAAATATTAGGCCATTCCGAAAGTAGAGTAAAGTAAATTGAAAAAAAAAACTACGACGAGCTGTGAGAAAGAGAAAAAAACTGCTTTGTATACTGTAGGGCTTGTCCATATGTCACTTGGACTCCTTCGGAGGGTTGATATAAAAATTTAAAAATATTGTGGAACTTGAACACCTCAAAAAACGTGGGTCGCAGATTTCGGTAATCTCTTAAGAGCTCATTAATTCTGCCTCAATGAAATTATATCCGCTGGAAAGAGGATGAAATGCTGCATCGAATACTCCATAAATCTCAGAATTCTTTGTTCCATCAAACGTGGCGCCCCTTAGAAATGAGCAAAATTACTTTTGGAATGACCAGATACAAGAGTTGGCGACGGATCATGCATTTGTTTTCGCCAGCGGTTGCAGTTTCATGATAGTCAGATTGAATTTGCCTGCTTTCTTTTCACAAAATCAAACGCGTCAGTTCAAATCTCTCCGTACACAGGCTCAGATTTGCAAATATTCTATTTCTCCAAATACTTTTTCTCTAGCCCAGAAACTGAGAAAGAAATGAAGACTTTACCTATCACTGCTAAGTAGAATATTTGTGATTTGACTAAAGAGGGAGTGTTGGTCGTGTAGAACTGATTGTGATAGCATATGGAAAACAGTAGCAATTCGGCCCTTCGAAGTGTGCCCTAGAAGCAGAAAATGTTTTCTATCAGTACCAAAATCATTTTCACAAATCGGTCCCGGTTAAATACACTTCTACGTGTTTTTTGAATAGAATTGCTTTTATCTAAGCAGTTTTGCTTGTCTGAGATCTCGCAACTGATTTTGATCACAACGTCATTGTTGTAGGGCGTACCTTTCGCAAAGTATTTCATACTTGCAGAGAAGCAGTTTTTTACTGGTTGGACTAGGACTGTGATAGTGCAAAGTGTGCTAAAAGCTTGACCAGAATCGTTCAGAAATAACTTGCATCCTTTTTGATGAGCCATACATGAAGGTAAAGAAATCGCCCTTTTGCTTCTTCCAAAAGCTCTCTCTGATTATTTTGATTCTCATATTTCAATTAGAGGACCTTTTGGGTTCTAGATGTGTGTTGTAAGATTGATTAGGTTCTTCTATGTCGCAGGCTTGAGCCCGCACTTCCCAACGATTTTTTCGTGATACGGTGCAAAGTGGTGTTCCAGTAATCTTGGCGCGCCTTGCATGTATGTCAAGTATTTTCCTGCTATCGCAACAGCCGGACCACCTCAAAACAGTCGAGCCTTATTAGAGGCTCTATGAGTGTCGCAAAATACAAGAGTGACAGGTATTATTTCAAGCGACGATATATTCTAAACCAATGGGTATGGTACGGAATTAAGCCGGCAAAGGCAATCCTCGTAGTAAGGGAAAGGAGCAAGGGTGGTGGAGCACAAGAGGGGATGATCATTGCTTTTCATCTGATCGGCTCATGCACGTTTTTTTGCTATTTTCACCGGCGCTAGATGTGTGTATACCATAGATGAATACCTGGAAAATTTACTAGCAAAAGCCGCTACATACTGTAGATGATAATTTTCACATCAAAATTCGTACCACTTGTTTTTTTCGTTTTTCTCTGTTCCCATAGACTCACTAGATCACATTTTTTTCAATGCAATTGACACTTCGGGAAATCTCCCGTACCTCTATTTTTCGAAAAAAAATGTTTTGTGTTTGATAATGTGGAAGGAAAAAGGAAGAGCTTTTGAAAACTACCTTTTTCGAACCTTGGTTGTTTTTCACTAATTTCTGAAAGCAGGGCGTGTAAAAAACTGGTGTGGGAACTTACAAGGGAGGTACTATCAATGGCCGTGGCCTTTTGATATGAGATGCATATTGCCTGAAGCAGCTTCGAACGCTGATTTCAAATCTGCTTTCCGTTACTGCGGAGCGCCCTTCTGAAAAGAGCTATGGAAGCCTGAAAACCCTATTTTGAGGGCGGTCTTTGAGTTTAAGAGCGGTGCGATGTGCCTCGGTGGTGCAGTGGTGTAATATTTAGTTGTTGGCATTGAAGGCGAAAGGTCGATGGTTCGAATGGTACAGAGTGAACCATTTTGCACTTCAAATGTGAGTTTAAAAACGACTCTAATTCATCTGCAGTCACTTAGTATAATACCCTTAGCAAATGTGATCTGAGGAAAAAATTTTCTGGCAGAACCGCTTGCTTGTTGAGATTTGGTTTTCTGCACAAAAAATATGTACAGAGATGAAGCGAAATTACAAAGTGAGCAAAACACAGACATTTCTCAAACGAGAACAGCGTATGAAGAAAAACTCAAACCAATTCTCATGTTCGCAGTATTCATTGAATTGAAGGCAGGAGAGGACATCTCGATTAATGATAGTGCGAATTTCTTGAGCTTCATATGGTGGTAAACATGCTTCACCATGTTCATTCCTATTTTACTGGTAACGAAGTCAGGTAGAGTTTCAGGGCACATTACAAGCAGTTATGCCAGAAAATTTTTCCCTTAGTTCGCATTTGCTAAGGGTATTATAGTAAGTGAATGCAGACGAATAAGAGTGGTTTTTAAACTCACATTCATAATGCAAAATGGTTCGCTCTGCACCGGATTCGAACCATCGACCTTTCGTCTTCAATGCCAACGACTGACCATTACTCCACTGCACCACCGACGCAGATAGCACCGCTCTCAAACCAGAGCGCCCACAAAATAGGATTTTCAGGCTTCCATAACTCTCTAAAAAAGGGCGCTCCGCAGAAAGGGAAAGCAGATTTGAAATCAGCGTTCGAAGCTGCTTCAGGCGATATGCATTTCACATCAAAAGGCCACGGCCATTGAAAGTACTTCCCTCGTTAGTATAGCCCTCAAAGGCTTATTGCAGTGTTGCTCACTATTTGAAAGCAGGAGTGTAGGTGAAATATTTGTAACCTTTGTATGGACGCCCTCATGGCATCTCATACTTTATGGTTCTGCTGTGGCCATACTCTCAAAATCAATTACTTTCACGTTTTCTTCTTAAAATAAACGTCCAGATACGTAGGTGTAGGGGTTCACTTCCTAGCCATTTCACAATAACATGGTCTTTTCATTGCAAAAAGTTCGGTTCTTGTCTCAGTTTTCTTTCTTAACAAGTGTCAATACCTTCTTCGAAGTCCTTACTGTGATTTTTTTTGGAATTAAAAAAGAAATTAAAGAAATATTACCCACAGAAAATACTTGCCGAAAGCAGTATGTATTACGATTGGAAAACTATGAGTAAGCGCTTATGCGCACACCTAATCTCAATGGCACACAGAAGAAGACGTGATGACTGTTTAGACGCCTAAACTAATTTTGCAAAGTTGGCTACCTTTAATCTCCCGAATGATTTTCTCATCAAACGCGATTTTCTGTTCACGGCATCTTTAGAACCGACGGCAATGACAACGTCTCAGTGACCGCAAGCTCTATAAGTTTCGTGTGCTTGGGAATATCCGTCAAGAGAATCTGAGCTCGAGAGAAGCTTGTTTCTGATTTCCCGATCTGCACTTCTAGTTATCTATTCATGTGCAAGTAAGCTCCTCTCACTATGAGCATATCACTTCCTGTAGTAAAATGCTTGGCAGCGCTGTTATCCTCAGCAAAGTTTGAGACTGGACTTGCATAAGTTCATAAGAAATGAACTTTTTACTTTGTAAGCCGTAAAGGGTAACCAAAAGGTCACTGAAATAAAATACTGAAGATTGCGGTACACATGACAATAAACTTTTGTTCCGTATGTATTGTAAAGCCTAGTTGTGTCGCTTGAAGAATAATAGACGCCACAACCAAGACCATCGAATCTCCGAGAGGTAAAGCATTTTTGAAGTTACGCTCCTTTCCCGGCAGAATTTTTAGCCCTGATCAATGCAAGCTGAAGCGCCAATCCAGACAACTGACCGGAACTTCCGCAGCACTTTAGCAGCATTTCCGCCGGGTCACCCTGCGAAAGTGCTGCGTAACCCCTGCAATGAAGTGCGGCGGAAATGCTGAGAAGTGCGAGACTTCCGCAGCACTTTGCGGGTTTTGCATTTGATTCCCTATTCGTTTTTTCCATTTTAAACCTATTTTAGAGGCACTACTTACTTTACGCTAATGCTTTAATCTTTGCACGATTTTCCAGTAGAATATCAATATCAGGCGATCGCTGTAGTTAAGGTGCGCTTAAGTAGTTTGAAGAATGGGGTAATGTTCATTGACTGCAGAATTCCCTATTAGGTAATGTGCGTACTGTGTTTGCTTGAAAGCGCTAAAGGTTGCAACTTATTCCAGCTTTCTCGACTCGGCTTTCTGCAACAACTCTATAGTGACTAAAGTGACGAATCTCTTTCCCTCAGTTTTTTCCAAACATTCCTGAAGTTGCCATCAGTCTTGCTGATGAGTTAATGGATTTTTTGCATGCACTCTCCCTATAATGAGCACACAGTTAAAAGCCCCTGCCCACATGTGGGCTGGAACGGAAGAAAATGACCTTAGAAAAAATCTCGTATGACGAGGTCGTTGTAGTCAATCCGATAAATGTAAGTGGCGAGAAAAGCTGTTACTAATACTCAAAGCAAAGTCTAATAGTCTTTTGGATGTGATGAAAATTATATACATCATGAGTCATGTGATATGTGTTATCACCTATGGACATTCCGATTTTCAATGGCTGTGTTTTTCACCCATTATTCTGCCTTTTGCATAGGTTCTGCTCGCAGTTACAAACCAATCAATCAACTTGCATTTCCAGGATAGATCGGAATTTAATATGTATTAAGGCGGTGAACTAATGATTTATAAAAAGAGGACGCGGAATGCTTCATCCCTTAATGGCTTTGATGCGTTTCATCCCTGGACGAATATATGATTGATTCTACTGAGTCATTGCGAAAGTTCGTTCGCAATATTTATAAAAACTCATGACTTCTATTTTTCTCAACCAGTGATTGCTTTTATTTATCTTAACGGCTTAGTAATGATCATATATTGCATAGATAGGAGCAGTAGGAAAAATTACTCAGATTCTGAGTTTCTGTATACGTTCATAGAAAATCTGAAAATTGCAATAGAAATCGAAGCAGTCGGTATTATAGGTTTTGTTACATGCTCTTTCTAACTGAGAAAATTGCCGATTGAACGTTTCTACCAAAAGCTGTTTTTCGAATGAAAGCCAAATAAACAAACCGCTGTTTTGTCTGCTCGCTCAAAAGTCACTAATTTTTAAAGAGGCGTTCAATCAGCGCAGGTAACAATGAACCTATAATACCGACCGCTGCGATTTTTACTGCAAAGTTTCAGATTTTTGTGGTACCTTACTCTACAGAAAGTCAAAGCTTTGAGTAATTTTCTTCTACCGCTCCTTATCACGCAACTTATGACCATTAGTAAGCAGCTAAGATAACACTATAAAGAGCATAATTTGCGTTCACTGTTGGAAAAATTGGAATTTATGACTTTTGAAAACGGAAAAAACGATTTTTCGAGACGACCTAATATATGCTTAACTGGAAAAGTATTGAAGGAGAGGGTAGAAACCTTCCTCATTCAAATAGTCGCCTTGTGCAGATGCACCACTTTTGTAATTACAATAGTCTTGGTGACGATAATTGTACTAGGATAATTCAAGAAAAAATTGTAGAAAACTTAGAAAGACGATCAAAAATGTATATGGAGAGTTCTTCCGCTTTGGGTTTGTAGACGCCAGTGCAAGTTCAAAAAGCTGTGCAATTACGAATAACGAGTGGAATGAGGGTCACTATACGTGTTAAATCACTTCCTAAAGAATTCGAAATAATTCAGAAGATTTCCTCACTATTTTTGCAAACTCGCACTTTTTGACTGATTAATGTTTTTTCAAACCTTTTATTTGAAAAAAAGTTAGATAAAACAGCTAAGATCAGTAGCAATCTGAAGATGAGTAGTTAATAGTCTAAAGTTAAAAGTGCTTTCTGTTTCTCTACAGCATAGATTTATTTTTTCACGGCCCTAGACTGCTTTGGCTGCAATTTTTCAAACTGTGCTATGTCCTCGTAAGGAAATGATGTAACTTTCCACTTTTGCGCATATGCATGGATCTAATAGCATGTTACGTGCAATTATCTCGCTATCTGAAGAATTTTCTTAGGCAGTCATCTAAACGAAACCTGATCGTCAACAGCTTTCGCTCGCTACTGGAACCCTCATCAGGTGGCCATCGCCAGATTGCATAAGCAAGCTGGATACCTCGCATTGCGTGTACGGGTTCTAATCAACAGCTTCAATCTGGCTCCTTTTTCGTTCTGACCAGCTTCACCCGAAATTCCAAAGATCGTATCGCTTTAAGCATTTTACGCCACTACTCCCATTAATCTCTTACGAAAGGTGGATGCGCTAATTAATCCAATGTTTCCTATTTCGTGACCAATTCGTTTTCGCCCATTATCTAGCTTGAATCTCGTTCAGGATCTGACGCTTTATTCCCTGCTAACCGTGCTACATTTTTTGTTATTTTTTTTTGAAGAATACCAATGCCTAATATTTCCAAAATGTTGTGCGAGCTTTTTATCAGCAAGTTTGTACTTTTACCTGCAAAAAAGCGTGCACAGAGGACTTCATTCTTTTCTTACGGAGAAACACTAGTAATGCACTGTTCGAATACTCCAATTGTAGCAAAAGGAAAGCTAATTACAGTTTTAAAACTAGGACAAAATTGTGGATCTAAAGCTTTCTTGGTGGTGGTGACGATCCCGAACCATAAATAAATTATAAATTCAAAATCCTAAAGAAAGCAGTGCCAATAGTTTGATTTCATCTTAAGCTGCTAGGTCAAACTTTCCTCGATTCCTGGCTAGAAACCTACTAATGAAATTTGTGACTTTTCTGAAAGCTTTTACCTTTGTAGTTTTCTCAACTCTTATAGTCAACGAACATTATATCTCGTCTAATCATTGTAGTTTGCAGTAAATTCACATTGAGATGTGATTGGATTGCCATTATCGCGTCTGAGAGCAATGCAAATACTCCATTTTTTCATTTCATTAGAAATAGTGTATCAAATTAAGTGCACATTCTGTCACTGTACTAATCAAGCATACTGCAGCTTGATGTCATCTAAAGCATCCTTACGTCTACTGCGATTGGCTTATAATAGTAGTATGTAACAGCAAATCTCCAAAATGCTGACTGTTTTTTCGCTTTAACTTAATTCAACTCTTCGAAATGTTTTGTGCCATAGGGGTGGTTCTCCAAATCGCTTCTAAATCTGCAGATATCGTTCACTCAAACTTTATGTTAGTTCAACCATGGAGAACCAATAATTGCGTCGAATCTGTTCAGCCAAAGCCATGATTGTTTTTTTTATTGTTGGCTTAGGCTCAAACTTCTCGCCTTCATAGAGCATTAGTCAGAACCTTTACACAAAGGGGATCGGTAACAGTGCTTGTGTAAATAAGAACTATGAATTTTTTCTAAGTGACCAGCTTCACTTGAGGCTTTGACGAGAAGAGCTTAAACGTAGGCCGATAAAAGTTTGTAAGAATCTTGATTTTTCGGGTGAACAAACTCAACGAATCATTGATATACACATACTGTTAATGTGTTTGGGTCACGTTGTGTTACCTGATTAGATTTCATTAGAAACAAATTTTTCGTCTTTGCGTGGTTTTCCATACATTTTGATAATTTTTGACTATTTGAACCCCTCTCAACTTATATCCAAGTACAGCGGATAGGCCGGTACTAGTGCTATATTTCTAATTAGCAGTAAGCTGTGCGGTAATCTGATTATTGTGCACAGAGAAAAAAAAATAAGCGGATGTCTCATAGTTTGCGTTGTTTTTCCTTACGAACATCTCGTTACTGCTAAAATAAGCAACCAAGTCAAAAATAGAAACTCCAACTCGTGGGATGATATAAAACACTCTGATGAGTCGGCCTACGCTCGAGTTGTGAAACTTTGTCCAGCCTCACTGATGACGCTCTCAGCCCCCTCTCAAAAGAATATGAATAAGGGTCTTAACGCTTTTTTGACTCCTGCTCTATGTTTTTCATTTCTCCGCCCTGGTCTTGCTTCCCGCCCCTCCCTTCCCTCCGCGCCCTTCGGAATTCTGGAATCCTCTACTGCAGAGGAATTAAATCGCTTGAAATAGCATAATGAGTAATGATTGAAAAACTATATTATCCCAAGGCAGTAGGAGACTCGGCATCTAATTCATCAGTTTACTTTATATGCAGTTCCTCATAGTGCAGTACAAGTTTAAGCAATTACTGTTGATTCAGAAATGGAAATTTCATTTGAAGTTTGTGGAATGCGTGTGGCAAATTATCAAAATTCGATCGCCTTATAAGATAAGGACATAAAAATGAAGAGGGAACTTCTTTACTAGCTATTGATTGAAACAATCAAATCCATTTAGGGGGAATGGAATCTGACCGGAAATTACGATTATCCTGGATAAAAATCTGGAATTTCCATAAATGCCAATCAGTGCTAGCCGGTTTCTCTTAATCTGATTGATTAACTCCTGTGTATGAGTCATTTGTAACTCGAAGTGTGTGTCTGCACATTATGTGCGGCAACTGACGACACTTTATTAATAACTCGTCAATAAAATCGTTTCTGGAGGTATAAACTGCGAAAATGTGCGCTACCAAACAATACATATTCCAAAACGGGAGAAGGAAACATGAAGAAATCCCACAAAGTTAACTAGTTTCCATTGTACGAGTCTTGAAGCGTGCGAGGTGCGCAATAATCATATCAAGATACAAATGACACAATGATTCAAAACAGTTAATTTCTGTTGTGTCACCCCTAAAGAAGGTTTCTTACGAACTTTGATACTTCAGTTATGATGTATGCTGTCTGATGCTAATCTTGTGCTTATCAAACCGAGCCTCATAATCATATAAAGAACGTGTTTTTGACGAAGGTTGAAAAAACAGTTCGAAATGCATATATTTTATATTACAACTTATTCCTATACTGTCTCAGAATACAGGGTGTCCCAAAAAGATGTGCACACTGTTTGATCTTTAATAACTCTCCTGCTTTCCTGTCTTTTGCCGAGCTTAAGGTGTCATTCTGTAGAACGAGGTTCAACTTAGATTTGCTGTCTGGAGCGAATGACCGATCCTTCTTCATTACTGTAAGATTACGGTAGGAACTTCGAGGAGGATTTTAAGCCATTCAAAGCGGTATTTTCCCCGTAATTCGCCTCAGAAAGAAAGCCAAACAAGCCAGAAACTCTCGAATGGGCTAATCGAAGCCCCTGAGTCTAAATATGAAATTTGCACTTCAGTATAGCGCTTCTTTCATAAGTTATTTCAGATTTATCGTAACAACTGTTTTTCCAATGTCCATCAGAAATGTGAATACGCCATCAAGAAAGCTCGAAAAACTCATGAAAAGTCATGTAGTGAAATCAGCATGCCTGAAAATCTTGCTATACAAATTTTCAATTTTTTTTGGAATTATTTCATGAAAAGGCCTATCTCACAGTGACGCTGTATGCTGGAATTTCATACCGTAATCCTACAGTAATGAAGAGTGATTGGTGATTCGCTCCACATAGCAAATCTAAGTTAAACCTCGGTCTACAGAATGGCACCTTAAGCTTGGCAAAAGACATGAAAGCAGGAGAGTTATTAAAGATCAAACAGTGTGCACATCTTTTTGGGACACTCTGTATATTTTCTTTGTAATTTTGAAAAAAAAAACTATAGTATAATGTCTACATGTTTACTGAGGTTCGTTGCTTTTCATTTTTTTCATGAAAAATACGGGCAAGAAAATTATGAAAGATTCAAAGCAGAAGTGCTGCATAAGCACATAACTCGAATTCGAGTCCAAATCCATTAACCTTCAAGTTCAATTCAGACTGTGGTGAGGCATTTTGCCCAATCCATACATGACTTTTGCCCGTAGATTGCCCAGATTGGAGGCGCTCAAGCTCTAGAAAGTATGGTCTTTTTTACTGCATTGAAACTTTTTCTGCCCCGGATACGAAAAAAATATGAGCAAACTGCATTCCTTATGTGAGCAAAAAGGTCTATTTCTTAGCTGTCCGCCTCTGAGCTCCTACTATGCATTTTCTCATATTGGCAACGAAAGGTTTTTTTAGGAGTATGGCCAATCTAGTATCAACAGCTTTCATCTTGTCTCCTGCGCTTTGAGCTTGTTCAAAGCGATAGGTTTGTTCAGTTCAGCTTCAGTTTCGCTACTCTGACTAGAATACAGGGTGTCCGTAAAGTATGTATACACTGTTTGTTCATTGATATATTTCTTCCCAACAAGTCTTTTGCCTTGGTTCAGGTACCCTTTTGTAGAGCTGGCTTCAACTTAGATTTACAGTATAGAACGAATCGCCCATCTCTCTTCATTACTGTAGGATTACGGTAGAAACTTCAAAGAGGGTTTTGAGCCATGTAAGGTCATAATTTTGATTCAGAAAGGAAACAAAACAGCCAAGCCTTTACACTAGGCTAATTAGAGTTGGTGATTCTAACTGTAAAGTTCCCAACTAATTATGATGCTTCATTAAAGAGTTATGCCGAGTAAGAGGTAGCGGCCATTTTTTCAATGTTCTTAAAAAGTGCGGTTACACCGTTTAGAAAGCTTCGCAGCCTTGTGAATAGTTGAGTATTGAACTCAGCGTCTATAAAACCCTATTACACAAGTTTTCACATCTTTTTGAAAAATTCTGAAATGGCAGCTTTTTCCACATTGACACCATGGCTCGTAGTAATCCACCCTACCTGTCGGCATCTCATGCCCTGAGGGTCGCCCTGATGTGGACTTGAGGCCCCTAAAGCCTCAAACTGCCTCTGGGGATCCCCAAGCCAGGCTGATCATCTATTTTTTGTGTTACGGTCCAGTTTTGCTGTCGAAATAGTATGGGAATTGAAAGGAAATCCAAAAAATGTCCTCGTTTGCCATTTATTTGGCCCGAATTGTGAACCTGCCGGCAGGTTCACGATCTATTTTTGTCGAAATTTGAGATGCCATCTAGCTCGCAGCCTGCCGACAGGTCAGAGAGTGCAGGAAATAGTGCGTAGTAAAAATTGCGTTGCGCGGCAATATCACACAATTTACGTCAGGCAGAAGGACCAGAAAAATTCATTTTCTATCAAAAAATCATGATTTTTACTATTATATGGGTTTCTCCCTGTTTAAATTCTTGATATATCTGTAGGAAAAATAAATAGTTATATCATATAACCAAAATGAGCGCCATCTTCTTCTTGCAATTCCTTTAAATTTTGTTTGCAACGTTTTCGCCTGCCTCTTGCTCTTATCAATCAGCTGTCCTTCCATGTCAATGTCTATCACGCAATGTATTGATCCTGCGCTCTCACGGGCGCGACTTTT
The DNA here is from genome assembly GCA_958299035.1 of Cylicocyclus nassatus. NCBI lineage: Eukaryota > Metazoa > Nematoda > Chromadorea > Rhabditida > Strongylidae > Cylicocyclus > Cylicocyclus nassatus. The sequence continues at coordinate 50,382,757 of CATQJL010000316.1, read as the reverse complement.
CTATGCGCTTTTGTCATTGCTGCCGCACACAGTTCAAAAACTGACCGTGTGGTTGAATGGTTAGTGCTGCGGCGCTCAAAGTTGACGCATGCAGGTTCGAACGCGCTTGATGTTAGTGCTTTGCGGCTGCCTGCGTTATCAAAATTTCACGTGCATATGACAGCGGAGTACGGGTTTTTGAGATTATCAGAACCTACGAACGATCAAGCCGAATAAGACGTCAATTTCGAGAAGTACAAAAAAGGAGAGAAAAACTTATCCGAGAATTCTAAAGCAAGATTTAGCTTGCGCCCGAAACACGAACATGCCGCGAGGTTCGCGAACTTGCCGTCATCTTTGATGCCACCTGGTACGGTAGATTACTACGGGCCCATATGTTTCAAGTTCCCACCATAGTCCTACAGTAATGAAGAGCGATCGGTGATTCTCTCCATACAGAAAATCTAAGTTGAAGCCAATTCTACAAAACAGTACCTGAAGCAAGGCAAAAGACTTGTTGGGAAGAAAGATATCGACAATCAAACAGGGTATACATACTTTACGGACATCCTGTATATAAGCGCTCAGATAAGATCAAATACTCAAAACTCGCGAGTTGTTGCTGATGTATGAATTTCATCTCCACAGCTTGCAAACATGGGAATATTAGTAACACGAATAGTAGCAGGAGTCTTTCGAAGGTGATATGTGTGGTTATGCAGTGAGATTTCAACGTTGTTTTGAATATCTAAAACACTCGAGAACAGCTTAAGTAAGTATTAAGTTGTACCAAAAGCTTTGCGGCCTCATTCTCGAAACTTTGTAATTTTTCGCTGTCTGGAAGAATTCGCTTCTTCTAATTTGAAGAGAAAGAGGAAGTCTTCTTCTTTGTGAAATCATCTTGATAAACTTTATGCATTGTTGTAAAAATAAAAATGGATAAAAAGACCATTCAGGCTTTAATCATTCTAAGCTCGAGACTTACGGAAACATCTGAAATCGTCAATACATAATTTGATCGTCTGCTCTTCGCAATCAAAAAAAGTTTGTGCTGTTTGGACCTTTCTGGAGAAGTTTTGAATTTCGAGTATACAGTAGAAGACGTCAAATCTGATTGATTGTCACGTTTCTCAAAAATCGCAAGTTTTCGCAGAGGCATCCAAACAGCATAATTTCTCAATTAAAAAGAGCAGGTCATATAGCTTATGCACTGAAATTTTAGATTTTTCCGCAGCGTTCCAGATTTTTGACGACCTGATTTGAAACGATCAAAGCCTGAATGGTCTTCCTTTTCTATTTCATCTCTGCAATGACTGTAGAAGCTGATCAAGGTAATCAAAGAGGAAGACTCCCTAATAAAATTACAAAGAAGCAAATCCGACGAGATATAGAAAATTTACAACTTTATAGAAAGAAAACAACACTACTTTTCGGACAACCCAGTATATTAAACTGGCTCAAAAATAATTTCGTTTTGGCATGAATCTCTAAAACCTTTGCTAATAGTTCTTTATTCATGGTTTCTTGTAGGTAAGTAGTTCAAGGGTTTTTCTATCACATATCAACTATTCAGAAGTGTCAATTATCAGTAAGGGACGGTTATGCCCCGTGGCTAAAATTCCAAACTCCCAATACTGCGACCTTCTGAGTCTCGTTTTCATGCTCTAATGAATGTAGAGAACAGCAATTTGATATATGGATACAGACAAGTTTTCCACATCCAGCGAATATCAATAAAAACTGTTATGTGCCATTTCATATTTCTTTAACAGAGAAAACCAAATTTTCTCATGTTCGTGCACAAAGAAAAGTTTAAGGTTTCTAACTGTTTTTGCGGATTTTTTTCGTTGCATTATAAATTGTACTTAAAAAGATTTTATGCTCCAATTCTCATTGAAATAATTTTTCCATAGGTACCTAATACTGGATAAAATAGTCTTTAGAGCAAGGCAAAAATCTTTAGCGTATTTACATATCCTAAGTTCGTTTGCATACCTAGCCCTGAGTCAATGTAGAGAGATGGCGTCAACGTATCCTTAATCTGTCGACATACAGGGTGTTCCAAAAGTCTTATAGCCTAGTATTTCATCTGATAAGAACAGTAAGGAACAACGTAGAGATTTAACGTTTGGGGCACACATTATTCAAACAATAACAAATGCAATACATTACCTGAATTCCGTGAAAGCAATCCTGTTAACGGAAGCTTCCAAACTGTTCGCGATTGCCACTGCCGAGGCACGCAGGTGGTCATCATCAGTTTCTTCCCACGCCTTTACGGAAATATTGCTATTGTTTAGGAAATGTGGGGTATGATGCAAGCTTCCAGCTATAACATACTATGAAGAAAAACTTTTGAAAAATTTAGGCTTGAAGCTATAGGGATTTCAATGCTTCATGCATAGATCTCACAGTTTTTGGACACAATTAGAGATAATCAAAACAGAAAGACGGCTACAATGTCTTAAGCCCAGTTCGTCAATCAAGTTAAACCAAAATTTCATCTAAAAGGCATTTGGAGTGTAATGTTCTCCCAAATGCCTTTTAGATAAAATTTTGGTTTGAAATTTTTTTTCTCCCCATTATTACTTCAAATCCAGTGACTGCTTCACCTCTACAGATTCAAAATTAATTTTGAGAATATAGTGGCCGGGCAAGCACCAAAATGTTCAATTTTTTTTCGCCTGTCTTGTTGGATTAGATTTTTGAATGCCACTACTTTAGTAATAGTGCAAAGCCCCCTCTATAATGTGAACATGAATTTGTACCAGAATGTGCTAAATACTTCAAGCCGCGGAATGAATTGTAAACCCGAGAAAATACATTTTTGCGGCTCTCAGAAAGTCACGGTTCGATAATTCCATTTTTTCAAAATATGAAGAACATTTTGGTCAAAAATGTATATGGTAAGGAACAATTGCAGCATTGTGTGGTTTAAATTTGAAAACGAAATTAGTGAACCTTATATAGTGATGCAAACTTAGGCCACAAGACTTCTGGGACACTTGTAAGTTTTCGATAGTCATCATGGAATTGTTTGTATCAGACTAGATAAAGTCTATTTCTTCTCCAGTTTTGAAGTTTAGCAAGCTGTACGAGCGAAGGCAACAATATGAAACGACAATTTATTTCATGATAGCAAAAAATGCGACATTAGCTGTCCTTTAGTATAACTGTGGAAATGGTTTGCTCTTGTCTTGTAACCATGGCAGCGCTGAGAATTCTTTTTTACAATCAAATGGAAAGTTTCTAAGAAGTGCAGATGCCATTATGCATTGCATTCAGTAAGTTTCCCAAACTTTCCAGCAACCATTTACGCGTCCAGTTCGAGGTAAACGCTCTGCGGTGTTCCGCATTTTCTATATGTTTCAAAGTTCGCTTTTCCAGCAACTAGTTCGAGGTCTGAGCAATTACGTCGAAAAAAGAGGAATGCTTTTAGAAAGTTTGACAAATGCTAATCTTTCATGCAACGGGAGCGCAGAACTCATTCAGTGTGAATTGTTCTTTTTTGGTCCTTTGCTCCGTTTGTAATCATGATTGAGTGCGAGGCAAAACGGTGAGGTTCAAAATTTAATTCACATCTATTGTCTGCTACCATAATACTGTTTGCCCTACACTGGCGGTAGTTTTCAAACATGTTACTCAATCGAATTCTTTGCTAAAAACGCTAATAAAATCACAAGGAAATTGTTCTAGGTACATCGCTTTTTGATTATCAGGAGCCACAGAAATTATTCATCAGTTTCTTGTGGACCTTACCAACTTTTGAAGAGTAGGCATGTCTCAGACAAAAAATATCTTTCTATGTACGCAAATTATGCCGTACTTTTCTTTTAAACTACTTGCATACGTCTGCCTTCTGCCACTTAGAATATCACATAAAAAGCACATAAAATGTGGTGTACTTCCGACGACTTTCTTGATGAATTACTTCACTATAGATTCTGACATCTTAAGACAGTTTTCCGACACACATTTTCTTAATATCGTTTTAGGCTCTTCTTCAAAGTATTAGGTTGTTGCAAAAACAATGTCCGTTTTTCTAGACCTATATTTCAAACAATTTTTTTCCCATCAGACTTTCTATTTTGATAGAGCATCTGCATATCATTGGAAAGCTCTCTTCATGTACTTTCTCAAGGTGGTGAAATTAAGCTGCTATCCTCACTTTTGAGAATTTCACCAGCATTTTCCACATCCGCACTCAAAATCAGAATCTCATAGCTTCCTCTTTCTTGACCACAATTCAGGAGCAAATAAACCAATTCTTCTGAAAACATAGCAAGTGTATTGAATGAAGATTATTTACCTACTATGTGCTTATGTAGATTTTTAGAGAAATGTGGACTGAGAAATTGACGCGTCAAGTACACTCGCTGCTGGCATTCTATGGGTCAGAAATTTCTCATAATTAAGGCGATCGCCAAAGCTTCGCCCATTTCTGTAAGCTTGAAATTAGCACACCTTAACTACATTATTTGAAGAGAAACTTAGCTATTCAGCGCGAAGAATTCCAAATTTTCATAATTAGGCACTTACAAGCCTACAACAAATAGGCTCAAAAGAGTGAACATTTTTGAATTTTTATCTTTTCTTTTTGCAGAACTCCTTCGTTGGAGTTTTTTTCTATACACACCCATCTTATTGGCCTGCGGCTACAAAATAAGCTAATTAGCAGACATAGGGGCAAAGCTTGAAGAGAGTTGTAAGCTCTTGAAGACGACGTTTTCAAGAGAAAAACTTTCAGTTTTCTGGCGCATGGTTTTCTTCCCGTTTGCGATATCAGTATGGGCAGGGGCGCGCTAAGTTAAGAAAAGTTTGATGTTTCTGATGGTCTTAAGTGCATTCAAAAATATGGAGACTGAACGAAGTTATAGCCTTCCAAAGTGAAAATTTGCAAAACGGACATTATTTTTGCAACAACCAATAGTAAACATCCCCTGTTAGCCAAATAGTGTTTCTCATCTCAAACTCATTTCAACCACTGGAGAGCGCTGGACGTTTCCAGCATGCGCCCCTCGGCACACTTACGGGTTCTGAATTCCTGCTGCAAAGAAGTAGGTAAATCTTAGATATTTTGAGTCCAATTTTGAAATAAATTTGATGTTTTGCTCATCTTGTGTGTGTCAAATTATTCCAGAAGTTTTTTTTATGTCGGTTCCACGACTGTCGCCCAGAATGAATGAAGAACGTCAGTGCTCTTTTAGAAGAGTGGTATGCGTCTATATGTTTTGTGAAGCTTACGAAGTTCCGTTTATTCAGATCAAATTCCAGTGAATTTGATCGCACAGACTTTCAGTTTCTTGGAGGCAAATTGGGTCATTAAGCAGCTGGACGAGCTGCAAGAACCGCACATAATTTGCTGTAGACGGATCACAATTCGTAAGTTTGGTCTGGAAAAGATCGCTTATTAAGCGAATATCATCAAAACAAGATTGTCTGGAACAAAAAATTCTATGAAAATTCATTGGAGAGGTTTACGATTTCACAATCGCTTCGCAAAGTGAAAGCTATGCTCTTATAAAAAGCTGTTGGTTGCTTCCGCAAAAAATCGGTAGAAAATCGGAGAATAAGGAGTTAGCTGCTGGCCAAATGACTCTTCGCTGATCTCCGTAATTCTGAGAGTCAAGGTTTTACTTCCAAGCTTAGCCATAAAAAAGGAAGTTCACGACTTTTCTCTTCCATTTGAGAGCAGAGAAAACGAAAAAACCCTTTATGAACATAATATAATACATACATAATATATACTACATTCTAAGTCACTGTAAGGATAAGTAACCATTTCGATTCATTGTATAGGGCCTATAAAACTGAGGAATTAAAGTTTTTGAAATGTGCTAATCTTTTATTTTCGATGTCTGCATTATGCCCAAGAGAAAAGAATGAGGAAAAAAATCCGGGAACGGTACATCTGAGTGTCTGATGTGGTGTGCAATTTTATTATTTTTTATGACATGTATTATCGTATAAATGCATGTATCAAAATCTTATTCACCGAGTTTTTTGAACATATGTAATTTTCTCAGAATCAAGCGGGCATTTGATTTCGCGAAAAATCACTAGACAATCAGTGCATCACTTTTTTCTGGCCGCTTGATCAACGAGCTATGAAGCAGCAGGTTTAATGAAAAGTGCAGAAAGTTGAAACTTGCTGTCAAAGTGCGATCGAGGTGTTTGCAGCGTTCATGAAATGTTAACGTTCGGAGAGTGGTTTCCGTGATTGACTCGACGTTTCGAGCGTACGCAAAACACGCTCGACTCTTTTTTTTATTTCGGTTGCGTCACAAACAATCCATTCGACGAAAATTCATCTTAAGGCTCCTAAGGCCTAGCTTTTCTTCGAATAAATTTAGTCTTAGATTCAGAACCACATAAATCTTGGTGCACCTCGCTGCTCTGATAAGAAGTTGAGTTCAGGGTGGCTGTTTTGCGATGTCATTGTGTCTGTCATCGTGAATGATGGGGTATTAACACTTCAACTTAGTGACTTGAAAGCTAGTGACAATAACATGGAGATGAGACCCCACATAAGTCAGAGATCTAAGCGAAGCAGAGTCGTTCCTCGCATCCTTAAGTAAAACTTACTATCTCCCAAACTGATTGCGTCCCTGGGGTCCACTACTCTGCTACAACTCAATAAACACAACAGCTAGGATATTCTTTGAGAATATTCTTTCTAAACAGTATTTGACATTATTTTAGCACAGCTGTGACATTATTTTAGTTCTAATCAGCAAAAATCTCTTTGTGAGATTGGGTGTGGCATGTTTTGTAGTAAATTATCAAATCCTACTTTTCGTTAAATTTTTGCGCCTTTGTCGAGTGGCTTGTCACGAAAATTGTACCATTGATGGTGACCTTGATAAGGTTAGGCATGTAAGGTCATTAAAATATGTTGAAAATTTATTTTTTTCAAGGACTGCCTACTGCGCGGTATTGATGGTTTGGCAAGCATACTCGTATACTGTCCACTGTATCCAGCTCCACCAAGAATGATTCTGTTATACTGTGGTAGTGATCAGTATGTATAGTCCCATCCTCTAATGTTCAGCGTCACCGATTTTTGGACTTCAACGCACATATAGTGCCTACCGTAATCTCGCAAGGAGGCTTCCACAAGTGTTCACTAGCGCGTTAAGAAACTGAATAGGTTTTGTGCAAAGAATGAGACTGTGAAGTGTAGATTATATTGAATGAAATCGAATCAAAGTATTAACTCCCGAGCATTTTGAGTATCTTGAAACTACAGACAGCTGCAACATGCTGAAGGGTAGAAGCAGAGTAGTTTATGAGCATTTTGTGTTACTCGTATAACTGCAATCAAAGGCTTCAGACACCGAAGTATATTTGTATTTGCCAAAATCTTTGTCTGTTAGAGCTTTTGGTGAAAGGTAAAAGGGAACTGCAACAACAGCAAAGTCGTAGTATAAATAATTTTTCTGTTGGAGCCACATCATTCTTTAAATAGGATAAATCCATACATAGAGATTCCAACGCTTTTGAGATTTTTTAAGAAGAATTCAAAGAACTTGGACCAGATCTGAACAGGCCGTAGAGCTTTGTATCGTGGAATCTCTCGTAACATGTGGTCTGATGAACCTATGATTGCAAAGCAACTTTTTTGTCAGATGCTGTTCGTGCTGCGCGTTCTTCTACCGTTCTATCTCTCTTTTGACAAATTGAAGCCAGTTCATAGCTGGAATTGATTCATAGTTGATTTTCTTCATCTTGAATGTCAAGGAATCTAACAGATTTCAAAAGAGCAAAGTGACCACTGTTCCCGTCGGCTTGCCACCGTTTCACTGCTTTTTCTTGCTTGATTGTAGCGCATGTTGTCGCTTGTTTCGCAGGTGTTTTTCAGTGTAAAGATGTTCCCGAAGTGTTTTCAAGTGGAACGAAATGTCTTCAAAAGCTTGTGGAATGTTAAACGTACGCCTATGCGTGTTTAATGGTCGTCGTTAACAAAGGGGCTAATCGTTGCGCCTCTTTACCTCATCGTTCACTCAACCCTTCCCAAAACAACCAGTTTCGGGTTTTCCTCACTAGCGCTCTGGGTAGGCATTACACTTCTTGCATATTCAGAATCTTCACTGACCTTCCATTGCCAGTCGTGCAAGGTACTCTCAAATTCGCAAGTTGCATGTCAAAGGGTATGCTCGTAAAGATTAGTACTAATCTCTCTATCGACTATCGTGAACTTAATTCGCTAATACTTCTTCGCCAGATATAGAGCGATAGGTGGAGAAAAGAACGAGAAGGGCGCTCGCGAATCACAGTTATCTACATGCATTCTTGACTTGTGTAAGTGATTCGTTTTTGCTTGCAAGTGATTATGATAAGCATTTAGCTTTGTCAGTTATGTGCTTGCAAAACGTATGGAAGCATCCCAGAAATTTTCTTAAATATAAAGGCTAATGCAAAGCCCCTTCATTTGAGACTATTCTGTGACTCTTCTTCCCATTTACCTGTCAAGAAAATTGGAAGAATAACAGTAGTGCTCTGAAAAGAACAAACGCACATTTCGTACTTTCCCTTTGCTATGTGTCACGATTGTTCGCAAACTGTGCCTGCGTATCTATTTGTTTACAGAAAGATACGCAGGTACAGTTCTGAAAGCTCAGAAATACTGGATATCTTGGAGGAACAGTATGTGAGCCTTACACCATGATGCTCAATCAAAGCCAGTACTCGAAAGTAAAGACGCTTCTCCGAAACCTTGATTCGCAATCCCCTATAAACTCTTCAAGAAAAAATATCGTTACTCGTTTAACTCATTTAGCCCACCTTGCTATCCTTCAACATTCATTCAAAGAAACAAACCAAATGAATTTTTGATATCTCATGATTCCCTCTTGATGGATCTGGTCGTGATCAGTTATTAGCTTTGCCTACATTTGCCAGGCTCTAAGCCTTCTTTTATATGTGACAGCGTCCCTTTCGAAAATACAAAGCAAACTCCGTAGATGTCAAAATGTGACGTGACAATAGCTGCAATATGATTTATATATGCGTAGTCTCCCTTCTATGCACATTGCATAGTTATTGAAGACGAAACTCTATAGAATATTGGCCGCCATCATTTTGCTTTTTATTAGCAAAATAAACATCAGGAGAGATTAAAGGAAATGTGTCACATTTTCTCCCACATAAGTTTGTTGACTGCATGGATGAGAAATTTGAGCGAAAGCTCTTTAGGAGCATCTCATTGTCACTATTTGGTAGACTAAAAATCAAAAATGATGTTTTTAAAGTAAATATAAGTGCGGAAACTACAGTCAAATGCACTTTCAAGCTGAAAAACATTCATACATACCTTTGCAGAGCCCTTATTAGATTATTTTCTTTGCTTTTGCTACACTTCTTGTGAACTCGGCTTTTCTTATGCATTCAATGATTTTGTTTTCGTTTCAATAGTCTCAAAACTTGTTCAAGCGATTAAGCTTGTTACTGTGAATAATTGAGTCCTCGGCACAATGGACGTAACAAAAGCCTTGCTCAGCAGGTGGGAAATGACGTTCAGATTGCGTTTCGCATACTGCAACGTTTCATTTCAAAAGTTCTCAATGTGTTTTGTCTCCAAAAATGCAATCAGCAAAGCACAAAAAATACAATGAGGATTGTGTGGTGTGCAAAAATTTTGCGAATACACACTTTTTTGAACCCCCTTCGAGTGAAACACACTCCTTTCTCGGAAAAAAAACCATGAAAGAGGTCCATAGACTCAGTCAAACATTCTATAATCGACATTTTATCCTTACATCATTTGAAGTTTTTTTTAAGTCCGCTTCAACTTTATCCATCCACCTTACAAGGGAGGCTAACTAACTTAGCTCGGCCTTTTGGCAAGGGACATATACATTCTGAATCAGCTTCAAGTGCTGATTCCAAATATGCTATTCTTAGCTGTCGAGCACCATTCCGAAGCGAGCTGTGGACTTTTTCCTGCGAGAAGTTGGCATAATCATCGATTCACTGACATCATGGCATCATCACCTAAATGCTCATACACTTACGTTTTGCTTCTTTTTAGTGAGAAAAGATTATAGTTGTGCTATTTCGATATCTCAGCACCTTTTCCTTGCAGATTTTTATTTATAGGCAGTCTTCCTATATTCAGTAGTATGCTAACTTTGCGCAGGAAAAAGCCTCTAACTGGCTTCAGAATGGTGCTCGGCAGCTAGGAATAGCATATTTGGAATCAGCGTTCAAAGCTGATTCAGAATCTATATGTCCCCTGCCAAAAGGCCAACCTAAGTTAGGTAGCTTTCCTCATTAGCTTTGGTCTCCCTTTTGGTCTCTTCCCGGTGATATCTACACATAATGCCAATCTAGTGACGTAATCTTCTTCTCTTCTTTTCACGTGTCCATACCATTGTAGTCGCTTTTCTTGTATCTTCTTGACAATCGAAGCGACTTTCATTGTGGTCCTAATGGTATCGTTGCTGGCATGGTCCAGCATAGTGATGCCTGATGTCCATCTTAGCATACGTGTCTCCATTACACTAATCCTTGGAAGAACCTTAAATAAATCAACATCAAGCTGAAGATCGCGAAGAATGGAAAAGGCTAATAAGAGTAGTAGACTGGATACGATGACTCATTGCTACGGTTGTAGTGTAGACTAAGGATTCTTTTATTTCCTTTGCTATGGAATGCCGAGATTGTATTGAACGTAATGATATTGAAAGAGTAGCAGACCTCACACAAGGGAACAATCCGGGGATAAAAAAGATCCCTACATATCTCAGATAAATGGCTCTTCCTCTCCTGTTTTTCTCTGAACATGGAGAGAACGAGGCTGCAGTTCAAAAGTAGGACTTCCAACTTTCTTAGCAAAACCAACTATGTTCATTCACTACTGCAAAGGATCACTCAACATTGAAGCAGAAATGATAGCGCTTGAATCCAAGGAATCGTCAGGTTGCATATGCGAATATAGTAATCTTGCTTAGCTTATTCGAAAAAACACCTACTATCCGGCCCTTTTCCATTTGGGTACATTGACAGTTATGTATACAAATGAGCATCAAAGGGCTTTTTTATTCTGAGGCAGCTTTTTCTGAGACAGTTTAGTACTTTGTGAAAAGAACTAAATCCGCAAATCTGGATACATTAGTTGTTACAAAAACAGAAAGCTGTAAGTAGCATACCAAAGCGATACGTATGATAATTTTTAACAAGCTATATATAATGATGATTATAACGATAAAGAACTCTGCACTCAGTGATTGTAATCTCATGATGATTCAACTGCGGTTTAAAGTATACTTTCTGCCGCTATGGCCTTTCCGAATGACAATGCAAAAAGCCCAATCGGTTAGAAAATCAGAGCTTATAGTTTCGGTCATTACGCCTAACTCGTACTCGCAGCAAAACATACCATAACAGAGCCAGTTCTTGCTGATCTAATGGAGCAACCGCAATCGACCTCATCCGCATGAAATCACAACGGGTTTCTGCAGTAGCAAACTATGTAATGACCGTGGTTTATAAACCTGCCATTAGTGACTTAGTCTAAGGAATTTCTTCTCTCCGACTTCAAATCTTTGTTTAAACAGACGATAAGTCGGTAAGATGCAATATTTAACGCTGCTTCACTTGGTTATTCAATTGTTTATCAATTCGGACGAAAAAATGGGTCAATATCAAATATCGAGGAGTGCCCGTTGAGCCAACGTTTGTCGCTCAATGGGGACTTCGGGTCGTTCGTTGGAAAAAGCTGACATCCTCGGCTGATCTTAGTCCTTATCCCAGAAGGAGACACCGAAATCTTTTGAGACTAGGTGCTAATCTATAGGCAGAGACTTGAGGGGGGGGGGAAGAGCTCTCAAGACAGGGACTCGCGCTGTTCCAAGCTTTTCTATATCATCAGAAACTTTCTTAACCTCGACTGTCTAGCATGGTCTGCAATAAAATTTCAAGTTTAGTAATTCTGCATGCTCGAGATCACTGATAATGTGGTACAACAAAGGCAATCAAACAAATGAATGATATAGATCAAGGCAGAGTATTAGATTCTTTTTGTGTGCTTATTACCTAGCCGAAAGCTGCTATTATTTTTTGAAACTACTAGTGTTTCGCTCAAATCTTGCATTAGAAGTTTATCCTAATTCACATCTGACTTCAACTAATTTCTCATAGTGCAGTTCATAAAATTCGTTCGCTTCTGGTACTCTTAGAGCAAAATTAGTGTTGTCACGTCACGGAATATAAGGTGAGAAGAGAAATATGTAGATGTATTGATTTTGAATTATTATTTCTTACTGATTTCGGCCACAAAAATCACGAAAAGAGGTCGAACGAACTCTGATTTTATTGTTTTTGCTACCCAATCCCTTTTAGTGAGACGAATATGAGGTGGTGTGGTCGTATCCACAAATAGTCTTGATTCTCGAGATGTTCGACATATTTTTTGTGTCGAATAAAGACTCTTAGCAAAATAGAACATTCGTGCTACTTGAAAAATACCTACGGTATTCAGCGGAAGCTTTGAAACATTTTTTGAGCAAATTTTCCACACCTTTTTTGCAAGACATTTGGACCGACATCTCAATAGTAAGTACACACTTTTTTAACGTTAATAGCTCTTTTTCCGAGTAGTCTTTTTTTAAGCTTTAAGTACTATTCAGTAGATGTGGTTTTAACTTAGATTTGCAGTATAAGGCGAATCACACAACTCTTGTCATTATTGTAGGATTACTGTATGAACTCTGAAGAGGGTTTTAAGCCATTAAGATGCATATTGCCCCAAACAGATACTCAACAAGCCGAAAACTCTATCATTAAGCTGAACTGAGTCGCTGATTATTGACGTGAAATTCGCACTTTATCGCAAGGCTTTTTAGTACGTTATGCCAAGTAAACCGCAACAAGGTTTTTTTCAGTGTTTTTCAAAAACATGATTGAACCAATTAAACCCCTCAAAAACTCAAATGGTAGTCTAGTGAAGTCAGCATCTCTGAAACACTGCTACACAACTTTAGAATTTTTTGGAATTTTTTGTTTAAACGGCCTATTCACAATAACGTTGTATGCTGAATTTCCTACCGGTCCCATAGTTATGAGGGGAGATGAATGATTGCTCTATACTCTATAGAATCTAAGTTGAAGCCTCCTTTACTGAATGATACTCAAAGCTAAGAAAAAGACTCATTTGGAAGAGAGTTATTAACGACCAATGGGATACCCTGTATATTTATAAGAACACCAACAGCCTCTATCTAGCTGCAGTGGTTAGGAGAACTCAAAAGGTCCTAAAGCGGATACTAAGGCTTTACCACCTCACTCTCTATCCCAAGCTTCAAACAATCTGTCATGATGCATATTGTGCGAAGCCGCGCGATCAGAACAGCGTCCGCCAGCGTCGCTATTGTCTTCACCTCAGTCTTCTGAATTATTCGACAAAGCGACAACCTCATGTGTTCCTCGAATCCGGAGTAGTTCGTTCCAGTCGACGAACTTCAACAATTCTCTGGTTGCTGTTACACTGCGAGGCAAAGCCGCAGTTAATAAAATTACATTCTAGACATCGTTTGCTGAAAAAGTGAATGAAATTCGATGCTACAGCTGCCGCATCCGCTGCTTTCGCCTAGTGCTGAACATCAAGGCAAATAAACTTTTTCCGAAAAATGGCTTTGCAATCTCTTTCTCTTCCTGCAGTTTCTCTGCTAAAATTGAAGGCGCTAAAACATAAAAAGCTTAATCTGCAAGATATGGCGTATGCATTAGGCATTTTTAGCGCCGTTCAAGATCATATTTCAAAGTGTTGCATCGCACATGTGCGCTCTCCAACCGGCCATAAGTTGGCCAACTAAGTCTGAAATCCTTTCACTTTTTATATCATTCTATTGCTTTACTGGGTACTGTTGCTTTCGTAGCTCTATTTTGAATCTAACAATGGACAAAAGCAATGAGCTAGTGCTGTAAAGTCATGCATTTGTTCCAACAGTATATCTTCTCCAGTTTTGGTTTCTCCTCTTCTATTAAATCTCTGGCAAGGAAAGGATACTCGGTCATCGGCCATTTGAAATGTGATACACACCATAAGACGCGTCTAGAAACGCAGATTCCAAATCTACGCTCGATATCTATAAAACGATTTTCTGAAGGAAGTTATGAACTTTCTCCTCAGAAAATTCGCAAATTGTCTGAAACCTCTGAATTTAGTCTGGTTTACCGTTCGATGCTGTTAGAGAAAATCTTAGGCAAAGAGTTGCATTATCTAAACTGTTTAAGTGGTATCCAGCAATTGAAAAGGTGAGAAAATTTCCTAGCGCAATTCACTCTTAAAAATAAATCATAACTCCATCTATTTTATCGTTTCGCAGAAAACAGTTTTCGTACCAGCAGTCAAAGGTGCATTTCTTGGTATATAACTCATTATGAATGGGCACGGTCATTAAGTATCCTTCCATTGTGAGCAACAGCAAAACATTTCTTGAGTGTCTGTTCCTTTAGGTTGATGCACAGTCAGTGCATGTCAGCTTTCGGTCAGAGTTTGCCAGCGTTGCCGGTGTTGGGAGTGTTGAAATGTTCCCAATGTTGAAAGTGTTGAAAGCGTTGTTTTGAAAGTTTGAAACTCGTTTTCATTAGTCTTGCAGTCTCATTCTTCCTCAATCCATCCTACAGGTTGGTGAGAAGGTTTGAGAAAGAAAAGAATGGGACTTAGAATGCAAGAAAATAGACGCTTTAGCATGCAAGAGATCCTCATACAAACTTTTTGGAAAGTATAGGGCTTGTTTGGCATCGGCAATCTTCATACACGATTTGAGATCGCTGCGAAAATCTAATAAGTAATGTGTGTCGAGTGGTCTTCCTCAACCAATCTTGCAGGTTGCCTAGTAAAACTTTTGTTCACTATTCGCAGAGGCGGCGGATGTTAAACCTAACACGCATCACTCATTCGATTTTCCAGCATTTCAAATCCGTATATGGAGATTGCCTATGTCAAACAAGTCCCCTACTTTCTAAATAGTTTGTAAGAGGATCTCCCGCTTGCAGAAGCTTCTAATTAGGGAAGGCACTGGATAGCTCGGCTTTTTGGGAAGTGACGTGTGTATTTAAGGTGTCCCAAAGTAAGTACACACTATTTGATCGTTGATAACTCTCTTTCCGCAAGGTCTTTTGCTTAGCCTCAAGTACCATTCAGTAGAGCAGGATTTAACTTAGATTTGCAGTATAGAGCAAATCACCCATATCTGCTCATTACTGTAGGATTACGCTAGGAACTTTGAAAGGGTTTGAGCCATTAGTGGTTACATTTCGCCCCAGAATGAACACTTAGCAAGCTGAAAACTTTACCATTAGGCTGACTGTGTCGCTGATTTTGGAATTGAAGTTCGACCTTCTCGTATAACACTTTTCAAAAGTTATTCCGAAAAAACCGCAATAACGTTTCTTCATTGTAAAAAATGCAATTAAATAGTTTGAAACACTTCAGAAACTTGTGAAAAGTAATTTGGTGAAATCCGCATGTCTGAAAACATTGATATACGACTTTCCACATTTTTCTAAACTTTTCGAATGGGTTATTTCACAATGACGCTGTATGCTGGAAGTTCCTACCGTAATCCTATAGTAATAAAGAGCAATGGCTGATTCGCTTAATATTGTAAGCCTAAGTGAAACCTGCTTTTCTGAATGGTAGTTGAGTCAAAGCAAAGACTTTGAGAGAAGAGAGTTTAGGAATTAAAAAGTGTGTGCTTATCATTTTTTTTTCTTTTTAGTAGAGCCAAGCAAGCTGTACAAGATGGCGAATAATGCCAGAAAGTTTTTTACCTGAAAAAATAAGGAAATATTCAAACTTCTAAGATAGCTATATCATGATGTATTTTATACATTTTAATATCTTCTCTACCGTTTCAGGATAAGCAACCATTGATTTTTCATCAACCCATCTTTGAGCAGTATGTGAAAAGAAGTGATACATAAATCGAAACTGACCTGATAGTGATCGTTTGAGTTTTTTTTTTTCTAAAATGAAAATACCGAAAATTATCGAAGTAAACTGTTAAGGCTGGTCACTAATATTTGTAATCATTCAGGACGTGTAGCAAAGTTGGAGATTAGGATACTGATCATTTATGGCCTTGCCACAAAAGCTACCTCATTTAACAAAAGTAGAACTAATTCGTTTTTGCCGCGCGATTTTTTCTATTTCATTACAAAATGGAACAGGAAAAAAGGATGTATTCCAAAAGTTATACACGTGAATGCCATGGGATGTAGAAAAAAACTCGCTATTACTGCTCAAACTACGTGGATCGAATAAGAGCTATGCATTTGTTAGAGGTCACTCTCACTCTTAGAAAATAAAAGACAGCTCGTACTGCACTATAATACGAGAGTTTTTCTGCGAAATTTAGCCTTGATTTCTTATTCTGAAAATCTAAAGTCACATCATTTTCACTTCAACTTGGGACTGAGCGAATTCAACAGTTCTTCTCTTCCACTCTATTTTTTCTAAGAATATCACTCAGTCGCTTAGCCGATCTTGTCGTCTAACCTACCTCATTGCGAACGTCGTGTCGATTTTGCTCTCCTTTCATAACTTCGCTCAAAAACAGCCTTTCCCATGCGTTCTCCCTTCAGAAACGATTACGTCACGACTTAAGACTGGTTACTAAACATAAAGCGCCTTTTGCAGTGCATCTGGGTACCGCCCCCATCAGTCGCGGGCCGTTCCCCACTGATCAGACAAAGGACGCCGAGAGGCTGGGAGCCGACAGCCTGAACGACTTGCAGACGTCGTCGCCTGCACGAGACGCCCCCGGGCAGAATTGGAAAACCCTTCGAGGACGGCAATATCGCTGTCGCTATAGCCAAGAGCGATCTTGTCGCGAAGTTGTCGCGACATGCTTGGCAGCTGCGGCCTCGTGGCATCGCTGACACTGCTACTTCGGCACGTTCTGTCGCAGGATATTCCAGCTGAGGAACCACCTAATTTCGTCACCGGAGAGCCTTATGTAAAGTGAGTTGTCCTTCAACTTCTAAGATTCTATTTTTTGATATTTTTCATGCGTTTCTATAATTCGTACGATATTGTGCTGTAACCTTTTTTGCTTGGTTATCAATTATTCTTTTGCAGAATTACCTCTGCCCTCTCCTCTCTTGCTCAGCAGCCCTCCTTCATTCATATTCGTACTGCTTGCACATGTACTCATGAATAATGCAAAAGAACCTGCACTAGATATTACAAGATCAATTCCGCTATAAAGTATATGCATTGTTGTTTAAGTCATGTCAGCATTTTCCCATCTACTAGCTCTTTCAATTACTCAATAAAGTGAGATATGTATGAGTCTTTCACTCCTTTCAAAACTCTCTTTGAACTGCTCTTGGTCGTAAATTAGGAGGCCATATGCTCAATTTGAATCAACTATCATCACCTTTTTCCTCAAGACTTCATAGAAATGGTAATGTAATCTAATGAATGATATGGATTCATAACTTTAAAGGGCCGGGCATACTTCACGCGATTTCAGTATAAACGCGATTTGGCAATTCGCCA
This sequence comes from Cylicocyclus nassatus, assembly GCA_958299035.1. Lineage (NCBI taxonomy): Eukaryota > Metazoa > Nematoda > Chromadorea > Rhabditida > Strongylidae > Cylicocyclus > Cylicocyclus nassatus. Next base: position 50,365,269 of record CATQJL010000316.1, on the reverse strand, counting down.
AAAGTCTTCAGATCCCACATTAGCAAACTGCACATGCATAGTGTGTATAACTTACGTGGATTGATAAAATGCCTTGTCTTCTCTACATTTGAAATGTTCTTACAGTGAGTTGTGGACAGTGGGAATATTGCCAAATCGCGTGAAGTATGCCCGGCCCTTAAAACGCATAATCTGTCTCTGGATTTCAATTCCATACTCTTTTCGACATTCTTAGACCCTTGGATAAAATTCACGGTAATGATTACTACGTCCGTACACTACATCGATTTTATATAAAACTCTCAGTATTCCCAGCTCTGCAGGTTTTTCCGGCATACTTAAGATTTCTGCACTTCTATTCAATTATCAAAAAACTCAACTCGTAAGGCGTGCACAGTTAAGAGCAGGGAGCGTATACGGCTGTCTTATTATTCTGTCAACGCATCCCAATAATTATGATTTAAAGATAAACAATGAACCAATTCTGTTTAAGCTATCAAGTGGCGTACTCAATACTGGGACTTCAAAGAGAAAACAAAGTTATAATCCCTTCTGTCGCTACTTTCTGGCGAAAGTTTCTTTCATTAGAGTGTCACAGCCTCTTCAAAAATTTAGGATAATCTGAACCACCATGTCAGCAGTTTACTCTTTATTTTCAAAAACTTCTTTCTAGGAAGAATTATAGCATATTCGACAACATTCTTACTATAAAAACACTGCAACGAATGATTTTTCCTCAGGACAAAAGGCCGTTTTGTATCTCATTCAATCTCAAAGACGATTTGAACCAATAGTGTCTCTGAGCTTCTTTTCGGGCCACTCATATGATTAGTTCAGATTTCAAAGTGCCATAATAGAAAAGGGACTTACAGTTCATCTTAATATGGAAGCCAGGAGCGTTTTGAACGGAAATGAAAATCAGATTGCCTTAATGCAGGGTGAAGTACAGCTGCTAGCCCCATCCAGCCTCATTTTATTATTTCTAACATGATTTTATGGCTAGTTTTCGTCTCAAAACCCAAAATTGAAAGCAAAATACGCTCATAAAAACTGCCGAAAGGTCGAAAATGCCCATAAAAGCTGCAGAAAGGTAAAAGTGTCATATCTAAGCTAGTCCAAACCATTCTTATTTTCTAGTGCTTTTTATAGCCACCATTTCTTTCGAGAGTCGAAGCTATTTAGTCAACGGTGCTCGTAGATTGTACTAATGATAAACCTGCACCATTAGCCATAATAATCCCCACGTTATTGCGGTTGACTGCACCGCAACCAATTGCTGCTCTTGACTTTTAGACATTATAAGCCTTCAAAAAGATTTTTCTCAGGAAATAAAAATTTTCTGTAGATTGTCAGAGCACACCTTTTGGGAGTTCAAATAAATTCGAGTACAAGTTAACAAACAAACTCTGCTGCTGATAAGTGGAGACTTTTTTCTGCGGAACAAAATTCAGAAAGGGGAGATTATTCGAAAACGGAATGTAGAGATATGAAAAATGGACTTTTCTGAAAAAAATTATTTGAAATAGGATTTATAGATATGAAAAATGAAATTTTCTGAAAAAAAAAGGGATTTGTCAAAAGAATTGCAAAATTTTGGCAAAGTTTGCAATCAATAAACCTGTTTCAGAGATAGATCAAAGCTCTTCTTTTCAGTAGCTTTTTCTACAACATTTCTTTGAAAAGCAGTAACCAGTAACAGTGATTCATTGTGAGGGATATATGCGTCTTGTCTGGATTAGTTTGTAGTCACGCTATTTTCGTATGATTTATGTCCTTTTGCATGGGTACTTCAAAGCCGTTGAATCTCTTCGAAATCCGAAAGATGAGCGCGGAGGCTAGTTGCGATGGTACCGAATAAGCTCTGTAATTTTTCACCATTTGCAACCCATCCCCCCCTCTTCGTGTCTTCTTCTGGCGGTTGCTTTCGCTTTCCGAGTCAAGCTTGATTTCTCTATTCGTGTCCAATGAGGCGAGAAAATTTATGAAAGGGCGCGTTTCTGTTTCGTACCAAGTCTAGAGATCTGCCCCTCCGGCAGTCGTTGCGTCATTCGAGGCCACTTGCGAGGACGACGACGGGGTGCGTGTGTGACTAAACGAGGAAATCCGGTTCGGTGGTTGAAGATGGCCGATTGTAAATGCGTTGGAACTTTCGCAATACTTGATCTTCCTCCCTAGCAAGAAACTTTACGAGATAAGCGATGTTTACAGCTTCTAACGCTCAGCTGAGAAGTTTTGAAAGATGTTCTACTGGGAGGGTTTCCGTACCATTTATAGAAATGTCGTGAGCAGATCGCTTTTGGAAGCAGCGAAGGATTTGCTCGTCAAAAAAATGAAACGCAAAAAACAAAAGTTTTCAAGTGAAAACTTCATATGTACTGGTTGCTTATACAGAGCAATACTTGAGTTTCAAAAATGGTTACAAAAAATCCTGTGACCAATAGGCTTTTCTTCATGACATTTGCCAATCAGCTCCTGCAAAAACGCACATAAATGTTAACGGTCATACGTATTACAATTATTCTAGTCGCCGTAAACTTTGTGAGTCAAGCCCGCAACTTGTTTGATAGTATGGTCACTAGCCCAGCATGAGAGCTAAAACATGTTTCGTTTCCCTCGTAGAAGATACTTTTAGCAGGAATGAACAATCATAATTGGATTGTTAAGAGAAAAACCAGAAAAAAAGACGTCATCTCCTTATAATTTGGATATGAAGTCTGCTTCTAGTTTCTCATTCTATTTTTGATCAAATCCGACAAGGTGTAACTTAGGATTAGATTCATTCACATAGTTTTTATGCTTTTTCTGTGATTATTTCTTCCTAGACTTATAATGAATACTACTCTTTTTGAACATCCCAATTTCTTCTACCTATAATTAAACTTAGATTTTTGTTTTTCTTGATAAGCTGCACATTCGATATATCCTCCAAATTCTTTCCTATTGATGCTACTGCGCCTTATATTCATTGAACGTACGCTTTTTAGTGCTAAAAACTTTTTGTTTTGATTACTATCTACTTCACAGATTCCAATCTTGTTGATGTTCTGTCTCTTCCTTTTTAGTGGCAATCTTCTGTGAGAACTCAACCATACGATTTATGAAAACACACCTACAATACAATACAATACAATACACGTGCTAGATATCCTTTGGTTTTCTGTTACTTACTACGTTCGATAAGCTTATTGTTAGACCTTTTAGGTTATAGTGCCACTTGTAACTTCTGCATCGGGCATGGTAAGCATGATAAATAAGCTGCCCTCTGACGGACCCTAGAGAAGATTGCGGAGATCTAATGTTTTATCATCTTGAGGGTCTAGTATAATATTTTCTTCTCACTTCTCGCTCGATTCCAAGTAGCGTAAGGAACACAGCACCATAAAATCACGTGTGCGGAAGAGATGCGCATGCGTGGCTCTATTGCCCTATCATCTCTACTTTATGGATGCATTTTGGCGCCATCTCGATGCGTTCCTTAGCCTGAACGTTCAGATGCAAAACCAGTCGTGCTAAGAGGGGCCGATAGGGGGGCTCGTCTTTTCTCAGCACTATCAAAGCTTACGCGGTGATCGCACCAAAAACCTCGAGTAACACGAAGCAGACAATGCTAAAACGAATCCATTTAGCTGTGCTGCCGATGCGATCTACATCAAACTGAGGACGAATCGAACCTTCGAGGGACACGTGCACGTGAAGTTCGCCTCGAACAAATTCTGCTATCAAGTGGGCTTCCTCTAAAATCATTTTGTCATTCGAAGACTTACACAGCCTCTGATGTAGCCAAAGAACGTGAAGCTTCAGAAATGTCAGTGATGGATGCACTATATGTCCATGAATGGGAAATGAACGTCTATGAATGCACTTATCCTTAAGTGATCCAATGCAGGGGCATCTCTTACATGCTCTATCGTAGAGATAGCATATCCGAAAAGGCTGACGCTCTTTTTCTTTTTCCTGCTTTTCGGTAAATGATCACACAAAGATTGTGAATTCATCTTTCGTGGGCCATCCCATCGAAGAAATATTCAGGCATTTTTGCATAAGCAATAACAATCTGAAAGGCTAGGCAGGAAGTAGAAAGCAAGGGGAATGTTAAGCCTTGTAGATGTTCCTTAGTTGTCTTAACAACTCGTCTGAAACTTGTCTCTGATTCATCAAGAATAACCATCACTAACATAGGAACTGGTTTCCTTGAGGGTGTTCTAGCCATATTATTCATGAAGTCCAGCTTTTTCAGCGTGATTATTCTTTTTGGTATGATGATTTTTGCAAAATAAGGAGGCGGTGCCGTTCTTGACGATAATCATTCTCTAACTAAACTGGTACATTACCATCAAATTTAAACCCTGTAAGGTTTTTTTTGCGAATTACTTTTGAAAATGGTGTGCAGACAGATAAGATTTATGTTCACTTATATGGCAAAGCTTTAATTAGACTTCTGATGTGAGCAGGTGACATTAAGCGCTATTCACTGCATGGATTATGAGTAAGGCTAATGGTCTCAACTCGTTTCTTCGCAACGCATGTAAAGCAAGGGATGTAAAAGCGACATAAATGTTGACAAGAGTAATAGAATCCATAGCGGCATACTTAATACGGAAGGGGTCCTTTTACAAAGTAGACTTTCCACAAAGAAAGAAACGACCTTTGATAGTGTTTGTGTCTTTTCGCCATTTTATTCAGAAAGTTCTTCTAGTATCTACGTAACCCGTTCTTTGGCTATTACACATCCAATGCCGTAGTCAGGCGAACGGCCGATCATCGAAACATCTTGGAAATAGCGTTCATTCCAGACCTTGGTAACGAATAATCAAATCGAAGTACTCGTTCCGCACGAAGAATGCGCAGTGCCGCGACGTCGGTAAGTCACTCGCATTTGCCTCTGCAAAAGAGGGATTAATTAATTTGCTCAGCAATGAGCTCGAGCTGATGCGAACGGAAATTAGCACGGAAATGTGCGTTGCAGGTCAAAGTCGCCCGAGGGAGTTTTTCTGGAAACATCGCTTGCCGTCGCTTTCCATCCCGATTTTACTACGGCTGATGATCGAATTTTTCATTTCCGCTGCTTTCACCAGCGAACCTCGCAAGGCCATCAGGAAACGGGAAGCCCAACCGAACCTCCGCGAGGTATGCGATAACAACGTATTGCTGGCGGAGAGCTGGGGAAGATTTGCATTAACTTCGTTCGAACAAACTGTTGCTTTTTTGAAAGGAGTGCAATATCAGGAAAAAAATATTTTGTTATTTAGTAAAATGGTTCACGTAACTTATTTCCAGTAGAAGTTGGTACATGAATGTAAGTCAACGGTCTAATCCAATAGTCTAATTATCTCGAAATCAACGCTGATAATTTCAAGCTTTTTTTGACATGGACCTAAAACCTATGACATCATTAGAAGATCTCAAACTTTCCGATGATCAGTCGACAAAGGCAATTTTTCATCTCAAAGTATTTCTAGACTTTCTTTATTCAATGCTGACTAAGTGAGCAATTAGCTTTTTTCTCTAGATGTATCAGTATAAGAAAGTGGCACGACGAACCTGCGAATTAGAAGCACAAGAATGCGCCATAAATAGACAAGCCAAAAGCTGAATTATCAATTTCAAGGAGGGGAAGGTGAAGAAAACATTTCTTTTTGTCGATCACATTGCGAATATAGTCGTAGGAAATACTGAATTACTTCATAATTGCCGTGATCTAGTTGTGAAGCGCCTAAGACTTCCTCACACTAGCTGTATAGCAGAATTATACCATGACTTCAACAGCTTACATCTTCAATTTTTTTACTTCCACACTGTACACGATCTCGAAAGCAACCGACTGCAGTCTTCAGTTTTCATTCTCATGGTATCTAGAAAACTTTGCTAACTTTTCGGTACAACTTATTGAAGCGGTTGTCATACATGTCTCATCACTTCATCTTGTTAAACCACATCTCATTTTTTTCCATTTTAAAAAACTCAAGAAAAATCACTTCTTTGGGAAGGGAAGAGGATGCTGCGAACTATAATGTAATATATCAATTTTTGATTCCATTTACCAACGTAGTCATTTCAAACAGATTGTTAAGCGACCAATTTATTGGGCAAAATCCGGGCATTACTTGTTGGAACGTTTACAAAACGAAATTGTAGCTTTACTTCACCACAGTCGTATCGATGGTGAGCTAGTTATAAAGAACTCGATACATCCACTGAGCAGAACCACCGTAGTCCTTGATAACAGTGTTCTTTTGTAGCATCGGTCCTTGTCCCCAGAAGTTTGATCTTTTTCACAAATAACAAATTGTTATCTTGCCCCTCCTTCCTCCTCGAGATTAGAATTATTTAATCCAAAAGATTTCTATACATTTTGTAAAAGTTAGGTTTCCATGGTAGAAATGGTTTCCGTTCTAGATACTTCGCACTCTCCAGCATGCTCTTACACAGTGAGAAAATGGCCTAATGGCCCTCTCGTGGGAACAGTGGTCCTTGGACAAACTGTGTTTCACCAGTGGAGTTGCGAGGACGAGAAAGTGAGAAAGCCTCCTTTCACTTTTTTTGTAGAACCGTCTTTGGACCGAGCCCTAATTGGCAAATCTTCCACAGGACAACTGCCTTATTGTGCGGAGCTGCTCGGTTGTGGCTGGCGATACGACACACGAGCTAATTGGCGCAGATGGTTGCTCGAAAAACACGAAGATCTTGCCTCATCTCACATACTTCAGCCCGGTCAGTCTATCATTCAGTCCCTTTCGAGAATAGCCCAATTTCGTAAGCGTTTTATAACGCACTTAGTGCATCGCCATGAGATTCTTGATTATCGCCCGACGCGAGGTGAAATCACGGCTAATTCTTTCACACAGCACTAGCGAAAAATTGAGGAACCGATCAAGTGGGTGCGTTGAAATTGAATTGCTCTACGCTGAACGAATTCCCTGTCAAAGATGTGCGCATAACAAAGGGTGCTATACACCGTGGGGGGAGGAGAAGGATTTGCTGCAAAACTTGCAAACTACTACTATTACATGAAACGCATAAAAAAAGTTTGCTCAGCAAACGGGACTCTCTACTTTTGTTATGCTTCGTTCTTTACATGAGAGTCCTGAGCCATTCATATAAAAAGAACAAGAACTGTAATCCAATTCTTGAAGGGAGGAGGAGCGTGAGAGGAAAAGAAAGAAGCAGTACTTCTTGAGTAATTTTATTAGGGAAATTGTGGACATAGAGAGCTCTTTATGTAGTTGTACTATGGACACAACCTCATTTGAGTCCGATGTGCTCGAGATTCTGTGTGTATATAGTAGGGATATGTGTTGCTATAATTCTACATACAAAAAGGAACTAAAGTTGTTCAAAACTCTTCAGCGAAAAAGAAAATCCTATAAATCAATTATTTGATAGCATCAATGGTTAATATGCACCTCACCTTTCTAAGATTTGAAAACAAGTCATTTATGTCACTTACGTTTCTATGCCGTTTTCCGGAGCAAGCTATGCTTCTCATTATTATAACCTTGCAACTTGTAGTATAGCTTAATGGTACGTAATCTGCTTATTTCGATTAATTATAATGACAGCGAAATATACTCAAAATTTGGAAATCATTCTGAATTTTTAGTTTCTTTAAAGAAAAGCCAAAAATGCTGACAAGAAGGGTAGAAAGGTGAGGTACATAGAAATCAGTGAATAAAGTAAGTAAGCGCGGGAAGGCTATAAGATAATCGGAACATAACGCAAGTCAGCAAATTAGCATGACTGTCTATCGATGGAAAATTGCCCATTTACAATATGTAATGTGTACATTAAATGTATTTGATTCAATTTAAATGGTAGGGAACTGCAAACGACTTTGTTTCGCTTTTTAGATTCATGTTTTTTGGCTCAGAAAAGCTTTCCTCAAGTTACTATCTTTGTAATCCTAAGTTAATTTAACTTTAGAAGGCTCTCTGCAAGGCCTATTTTTTGCTAGAAATGCATATGTGCAGCGTTGCTTGCTAAAGAAGTGAAATGGGAACGGTGCACTCATCTGAAAGCTAATCGCTCTATTGTGTGTGCCTCTCTTGGGCGAAAACCGAAAGAAAAAATGTGCCAGGCTAATGCTGGCGGAGGAACGTTCCAGTGACCTTTATTTGATTTTTTGCTCACGAAAAGAAATGCAAGCGAAAGTGTCAAGTGCACCGGCTTCGTTTGTTGTCAATCAACCTATCTGGAAAGTTCATGCAAACAAAAAATGCGCCCTTTCCATTAGGTCTTTCCCAAAAGGGGATCTGTGGAACACTTCTTTTCACTTAGGCTCATCTTTATCTGTGCTTTGGAAAGGAGGAATAGTGTGACATTTGAATGGCAAATTCGATGTCGTACAAGACAACGTTAAGCTCTGCCCTGATTAATGAAGAACCACGCGATTAGCATACGGCGACACTCGAAATCGGATACGAATGTTCGGGAATGGAAGTCGCCAGAGTGTCATAACAAATATCAAATTATTGGCCTTGGAGGCTCATAGGGGGCTCCATTGCGGGATTTCTCCAACGGTCAGCGAAATCGAGGGTTAATGAATTTTCCGCTTATTTCTAAAAAAAAGAAAATTACGCTTAATCTGTACTCGTTCCTGCTAGTTACTACTGCAATGCTTCCTTTCAAAAGCTATTCTCCTTCAAAATGCTCGGATAAAGACATTTGATGACGTGCTATGCTTTTTACGAATGGTGATGCTCAAAAAGCTTGACAATGGACTTGACAGAACGTCAAGAAAATGCGACCATTTTTCATCTTGTCAAGGCACAAGCAGCATAAGGGACTACATCAACTCGTACCCAATCGGGCAGCGGCACCTTTTGCTCTACGTAAACGGAATCTATGCACTGCGACAAGGGCTTCTAGAAAATCACTCAAAAAATTGAGGAAATCGGAATTTTTTTCTATGATCTGCAATGACGTTGGTTTTGTTCGAAGTAAAATAAAGCTTTATGTGAACAACGTCGCAAGGGACACTGGCTGAAAACGGATGACAAGACGAATTCCTGTCGTATGGAATTAGAGTGTTTTGAAAAGATGTTGCACTGTTGGCTTTGCAGTTCCAACTCAAAAAGATTTACCTAACCCTTCCTATGAAGACTCAATCTTACTTTCTGTTATGCTTCTATCGTGTTGTACAGGCAAAGAAACTCCCACTGATTTTTGAGTTTAAATAGAGTGTGCGACTGAATGGTGTTCTATGACTAAATTATTACCAAGAGATTCCCATTCTTTAGCAGATTTAGCAGGTAAAAATTCTGATACCCATTATCGTAGCCCAGACTCATTGCAAATCTTCGGTTTTCTTGAACGTTCGTCCTACTCACATGCCCCTGCTCGATCTTATTCCTCTGGAAAAGATTCAAAACATAAATGTTGAAAGCCAAAAACCCTTGAAAATGCATCTGTAATCAAAATCCAAACATTCCACTCAGTTTTTCATCAAAATCCGTCAAACTTGGCATATGGCAACTTTAAGCTACTAGGCCAAAGCACGTTGTTTTTATTTTTGAAGGCTCGCGTTACACTGAAAGGTGCTTTTGGAATTGGCGACGTACATAGAAATCGCATTCGTTGACGGTCGTCTCCCTACAACGAGACCTAGTCTAATCCAAAGTTTTGGAGCAATGAATCATAAGGAATACACAGGTGGCACAAAGTTGCCAAATGGTGGCATTTCAAGATTTATGAGGGCCAGTCTAATGCCCTTATTCCATCTAACTCATGCGTGGCAAACAGGCCATATGCTATCAATTTCAAGAGATAGGTGTTTACTCTAACAACCTCTGGTTGTAGCATCAAGAAGGACAGGTTTCATCTGAGATCTTATAATAGCATTTAGTTTTAGCATGCTCTTTTATTGTTACATCAAGATAACCGTGAACAAGCTGCGCAAGCTCTAAAGAATTCGCTAGGACATGAAGTGCGACCAGTTGAAACTTTCATCGAGCTACTTTTTGGGATTCTTCTCGCGCTGCGTCGCGCACGCAAGAATATCAAAGCCCAAAGTAAAGCAAAAGTGATCTTTCGCCTCCATTCCGCTGTGAAAATCCCACTTTGAAAGCAAAGCGAATACACCGTCGCCGAAGTGTATGTTTAGCTTGGTGCCAATGTCGAGTTGTTTGTCGCCGAAGTTGCCTTTCTTATTTTGTTTACCCGAAGCGCGGCACGACTTTCCCAGATTGTGAGAGCAGAGTCAGGATTGGATGCTGTATAATTCATATGTCTTTGGTCCGAGAGGATAGGGGAAATATGAAGGAAATAAGGGGTTAGGATTGAGAGGAGCAACAAGTTCTCAGCTTAGCTGTACTAGCTAAATCTTATCTCAGAAAGGAAAGCTTTGGATCTAATCCTCTGAAGGAAATAGTTCCACTTTAAGAAGTTTAGGGTTAAGCCATTTTAAGAGCGCAAAGTTTCCTCGTTTTTTTGACTGAGAAAAGTTAACCTTGTGCCTCGGAAGACTTCAGAGGTAATATTCGATGCACACAGAAACGTGCCCAAAGCTTGTTCGTGATATCGCAGAAGTCTTTTTAGTTCGCAAAACGCTCCTTAAAATGGCGAAAGCTGAAGAAGTCTTGGTTGAAATGTATATTATTATAAATGGTGCTCTACGTCTGATGACAAAACCATTTTTTTCGATGCGATTGAGATTTCATCTAGCGATATAATTTACAGCCAGCCCAAGAAAAAAACAAACCTGATACTTTGAAACCAGAAAGCAATATTACTGATTTTATTTACATTACATTTTTTGATTATCTATCCAACAATCACGGCTTTGCATATTTGTGAGCAGCTTTGTTTGCTTTCGATATTATATTCTACTTTCTCACGAAACCGTTTTCACAAGGACTTCCAAGAAGATTCTTGCACATTTTTTCTGGACCCCTATAACCAACATAATTGTTCAATGTGTTCATTTATCAACATTTGGATTTGAGAAGGTGCATATCCGAATGACTTGTATTTGTTAAGAATAGAAAAAGCCTAAAGATATCATCTAATCATATATATTTACATAGATGGACCAGGTAGAGTCAAATGTTTCTCTACCGCAAGTGTAATCGAAGTTATAAATTGCGCATGGTCGAGAGTCATAATTCTGCAGAAGTAACAGCCATGAATAGAAGAAAATGGGATCGAACTGTGCGTTGTTTGCTCTTTCGCAGCTTTGAAGTAACAAGAAAAACTGCTATGGATTGAGCCCACTGATTTCTATTGATCAACGAGAATAATTTATATGTTCGTATTAAATCTTTTCAGACTATGGTCGGCCAAAATGTCAGCGTATTTGGAGTTTCCCAAACATCTCTAATCTACTTTGAATGTGAATTGTTACTGATGCCGCCTAAAAATGGAATGTGTGACATACCGACATGTTTAGATCAGAATTTGAACCGAACGAGGTTGTTTTTTGGTATGACTGTTTTTACAAGTTTCAAACATTCTTATTCACAGGAGAAGCTACGATAATGATTCTAGTATCAGCGTCGACGTTCAGACACAGCGCATAGAGGTGTCAGAGCTGGGTGAGCCATTCCCAACCAAAACATATAGTCTTACTAAGCTTTAGTCGTATAGGTGTCATCTCTGACGTCGAATCGGAAGCAACACACTCAGTTGAACTGACTTGTCATGAGAAAGCATCCTATCCCGTGCACGAGATCTGCGTTCCATTCAATCCTTTTGTTATATTCTTGGCTGGAATGATATCAGTGGGTCTCGTCCACTTTTACCTGAAAAATTCTATACCACTTCTATTCTATTCCAGGTCATGGTTTTCATCGCATTCACAATCGTAATGATCTCGCTGCAACGGTACCGGCACTACTCGATGTCGGAAACGAGGTGCTAAGCAATCTGTTTCAACTTCTTTCAACGAAAAGCATTAACTTACCATCAAATTGATCTCCTGTGTTTGCTCATGACATCTTCGATGTGCCTGCTTGTGTTTGTGCATACATTGACTTGTGCGTTTGCCGGTGATGTTTTTTAAGTTGTTTTTTGATGTTGAATACTGTTCCCATGATGTACAAACAAATGTTGGTCAGTATCTTCTAATAAATAGATTGATTATCTCAGAAGCTAGATTCCGCTCAAAATTACATGAAAACAAAAAAAAGACTGAGACGCAATATTAATTGCAATGCATGTGAACAGCAAATCCAGAAACTTGCCCAAGATGCTCTTACAGGGTCTGTGGCCAATTTGGCTTGCGATTCAGCGACCAAACCCTCTTAAAGCTATATTGCTTGTATTTTCTGGAAGAACGTCGCACAGTCGTCAGATCCATGCGAAGTCAACGTTGCGTGGCCATATCTCGCTTCAGAGTGGACAAATTTTTAATCCAAGGGACGATTCGACTCAGCTAGGCGCGGCGCATCTTTTGATATGTGAATGCGCCTGTTTGGATAATGTAGGAGGCCAGATTTTCCAAATCCTATCAGATTCCGGCTTACGGTAGGTTGTCCAGTGAGTGCAATGAATGCGCACACTGATTAACCCACCGTAAGCAAAAATCCAAAACAATTCGTAAAATTCGACCTCTTACGGTGTCCAAGCTCGCTTCTATATATCAGAATGCGCCGCGCCTAGCTGAGTCGAATGATGCCCCAGGACTAACAAGGGCACGATCCCAACCTAAGGTGGCGAATTGGAATGAACCGCATACCATTAGGTGCGTCTTAATGAGCTGATTCCAAATCTGTCTTCCTTATCTGCGACACCGTTATCTGCAAAAAGTTATGAGCAGTTGAAAATGTGAACTTATCGGGGCTTTAATGCATAATATGCTTTGAAATCCAACTTGGAAGTACACGACTAGCATGCTATTGAGTGTACTGATTCCAGGGAATGCTCAGATTCTAAATAAACACAGATAAGTGTTTTTGAACAGCTAATTTTCGAGGTATGGCGCTGTACATTTGCCAAATTTGGACTTCTCATTGCTTATAACTTTTACTAAAGAGCTTTAGTTGCTTTTTAGCTGTTCGAAAACACTTATCTGTGTTTATTTAGAATCTGAGCATTCCCTGGAATCAGTAGACTTAATATCATGCTAGTCGTGCACTTCCAAGTTGATTTTAAAGCATATTATGCATTAGAACCCCGATAACTTCAAAATTTCAACCGCTCATAACTTTTTGCAGATAACGGTGTCGCAGATAAGGAAGACAGATTTGAAATCAGCTCATTAAGACGCATCTAACGGTATGCGGTTCGTTCCAATTCGCCACCTTAAGTTGGGATCGTTCCCTTGTAAGACTTCGTCCATGCTGAAGCGAAGTATGGCTGCGCTACGGTGATGTCACATCAATCGGGCGACTGTGCGTCGTGTCTTTGAAAAATACGAGCGGTAATGTAGGGGAAAGATCATCAACTGTCAAAAGTTTTAAGGAATTGTTTACATCTTTGCGGCGAATGATGCTGTAATCTACAATTGCTAGTACAAATGTACAAATGTAGAGAAACTTTCTGCCTTTTTTTTAAATTCAAAACTCCACCCTATGAACTGTGCTATTTTGTCTGATATTCTGACATTTCCTTGGATCTCAAAGAAGGGAATACTGTTCTCAGCGCGCCTGGAGAAGAAGCGGCGAGGCCTTGGAGGATATCGCGCTTCCCCCCATCGTGGCGGTCATATAACTAGCAGTTAGTAGGAAAGAATATGCAATGCTCCGAAAGCTATTCGTTTTTCAAATCTACTATTAATTCGGTGTTTTTTTTGAACTATGAGTGATTTCAACTCGAGTATGGTGCAAAGTCCAAATCCCGACTGTTGGTTCAACATAATCATTTTTGGGACGGTTTATCTGCAATAACATATGCAATAGAATTTAAGATGGATTTCCATTTAGTTCTGAATTAGAGACCGTCAGCAGTACAGTAATGCACTCATTTTCGTTGAAAGTTTTAACGAAATTCTTATAACATTGTCAGGACTGTATCACGCTACAAAAAAAATCGATCGCAACCGTTTCTTCTTTAGAAATCAGCGGCGATATAGTCAAAATTTAGACTCAGTTATAAAAAATCTCCATATTTCAAGCGCTTTGCGCTCAACGCTGATCCTCTGCCTAACTACTTGCAAACGCTGTTTTTTTTGCTTCTTTCAAAGGTTTCCATTTCTGTGTGGACTTCGGAGATCCGCACGTATAACAATCTGTATATCAAAATTTAGCTACTCTTTACAGCTACGTACTCATTGTCCATCAATTCTCTTTTTTGCTCCTTGCTGGGTTCATTTGTCTCACTTTCTTCTGCTGTGGTCAACCACAACGTCGAGCGGATTCTGCTGAGCGCAAGAAAGTAGAAAGGGTTACTAAAAGTGCTGGTCTGACATCTCATCTTTTCAGTAAGAGCTGTATGAATGCTTTTAACAAAGCTTAAAGCGATGCCTGCCAGAACAGCATAATTGCGAGATGTCCACTGAAACCTTGAATTCTTCGAAGTATTTATCACAATTCAATCAACTCAAAAAATTCAGGAAGGAATATAGTTTGATCTTAGGATATGAAACAAATAATAGATCCAGCAAGCATTTTCAACTATATCCATCGGGGCCAAAGTTAATTGATATTTGCTTATGTCACTCGGTGACTCTAACGTAATTTCTGTTGATGCGCATCTAACAAGAAGACTCAAAGCGTCGCAAACGGGCTTTTCAGCTTTTCATATAGAGGAGTACAAAAGCAGCAGCAAAAGCATCCGTAAAAGTTTTGAAATGCCTATTAGCGTTTTACTCGCAAATATCTGGACAGAGAAAATTTCCGCTTTTTTTTCTATAGTCTGCAGCTTGAAGCTTGGAAGTGATAATACAAAGGTAAACTATCTTTATAATCCTAATCTCACCTCAAAAATGTGATTTAAAAAACAATATCAATTTCATTGATTCGACTCGCCAATTATCATTTCTCATTTCTCCATCCTAACTGAATGCTGGGTGGATTATTTCTATCATTTTTGTTTTTTTAATGACGTCAATAGAATTTTAGAGCCAAAAGTGCCTTAGTGCGAAACGCGTAAGGCCCTGGGCATAGCTCGCGCGACTTCGTCGCGCGATCTCCAGTCGCGACGACTTGCACGAAAGTGGCGACTGGGACGCGACGACTGAGTCGCTCAGTCGCCGGAGGCGTGCATACCTCCGGCGCGATTTCATGCAATTGCACAACACTTCACACATTGCACGTAATCTAATTCATTAGTGAAAATCAGTGCTCTCCTTGAGTTTGTTACTGTATTATCTGGCAACTGCAAGACTGACGACTGCAAGAAAAGTCAAAGTTAATATACACAGTGAACGCATCAACAAAGAGCTAACACAAACTACAATTCCGATATGAAAGTGATGACTGCTTGTTCCCATATTGAATTCGATTAGTATCTGCGCATTGGATGGTGGTGATTGCTTAACTTATGGCGAATTTGCACCTCTCATTTACGTATTCCCCTTCCCCCTTGCTTTCCTGATATCGACAACTTTACTATATCACTGTCATTCAAAAAGGTGTAACAGCAAACAAAGGAAGATTGAAAGTTTATCACATAGAATTATAACAATCACAACAGCTATGCATCCAAAAGATCAACAATAAAACAAGAACCTGCGAAGAAAACCCATAGTTGAGAAAAAATACAGTGCAAAAGACACAAAATATTTGATTGCTTTATTGATTACAAAAGTGCGATATGGTGTGAACAACCGTGAACTCGCCTTGCCGGGTACGTGCTTCTGCAAACTGTAACAGTCAATGAAATAAGTGGATGTGACTGAACCAACAAACCTGAGGAATATCACAGCAACAATAACAACTGACAACTGCCTGGATAACTGCTATAGTCATAAACAGCTTGTCGATAAGCACAAATTTTAGGGCAGCCCGGTCCGCTACCGCTCTGAAGGATGCCAGATTTAATTACCAATTTGGGTCTCAAGTACGGGGACTGGAAAAATTGACAAGTGTAGATGGAACTTGTTTGCTGCTCGCGGAGCACTTATTACTGTTCTTCATCAAAAAAGCTGCTCGTCACACATAAAGGCTACTCTCCGGTGAAGGCGCAAATACAATATTGATGATAGCAAGTTTACGTCCTTACCTTGGGTTTTACTATTTACAAATTGCTTAGGCGTAAAAAAAATCATGTAATTATAGCAAAGGTTCTATATGCTACGCAGCAAGGCAGTATTGTTCAATCAAAAAAAAACCTGCTATACATGCATACAAATTTTGATGACGGATTTAAAATCCACTCCAACTGTTGTACTTACTTAGATACTTAGATGGCCCGTCCTCACGTGACGTGCGGGCCCCAGTACAGAAGTTGCCATTGATTCCTGTCCCTCGCTTCGGACATCCACGGTCTTCTTGGTCATCGTCGGTGGCTGCGTCCACGAGTTCCAGGGGCGAGAATCGTATCCAGCTGATTTCTCAGCTGGTCCATCCGTTCCACGAACACGTCTGCCCATCTCGTCGGTGGTCTTCCTCGAGGACGTTTGGCTTCGCGAGGAATCCACTCAGATGTTCTTGATGTCCATCTATCGTCCGTTATCATGTTTCGCTTTCGCAACGTATTCCGCTGGGTCACGAAGACGGGACATCTTCTCATATCCGTGCTGCGAAGTCCGACTAGATGTTGCTTGTGTCGGGTCATCTTTAGAAGACTGCGCTCGAGCGCTCTGTGGGTGGTCCTTAAAGCTTTCGACGTGGCTACGATGTCGGCCCAAGTCTCAGCTGCGTAGCAGAGCGCTGGGAGAACGGTTGGGTCGAACAGGTGGGCATGAAGCTCCGGTTCCGTCAGTTGGTCGGTGGCTTCCTTCAGAGGCCCGAAGACGGCCCAGGCTGCTCTTCTTCTCCTGTTAAGTTCTTCCCTCAAGTCGTTCTCCATGTTCATCGAACGTCCGAGATACACATAAGAAGACGTCTCCATGATAGGGGTGCCTTCCAATTCCATTTCTGCATCTTCGCAAAGGGCGTTCTTCATGAACTGAGTCTTCTTCCGATTTATTCGCAGTCCGATCTTCTTCCCTACTTCGTTTAGTTCCTTCAGCATCGCCTCTGCTTCAGTGATACTGCTCGAGAAAAGGACGATGTCATTCGCAAAGCGAAGGTTGGATAGGAATCTCCCATCAACTCGTATGCCTCTCTCATCCCAGTCTAGTGACTTCATCACCTACTGCAAGGCCGCGGTAAACAGCTTCGGCAAAATGGTGTCGCCTTGTCGAACCCCCTTCCCAATTGGAATGGTTAGGGGGCGATGGAATAACTGCATCGTTGTTGTACAGTCCTTGTAGCAGTCGGCTAGTGTCCTCACGTAAGCTGGTTCCACTCTTTGATCGACTAGCGCAGACAGGATGGCGTTGGTTTCGACGCTGTCAAAGGCTTTCTCGTAGTCGACGAAAATTAGGACGAGAGGCAGTCGGTACTCCCGGCAGACTTCTATGATGACCCTCGAAACCTCTGGATGTGGTCCATGCAGCTGAATCCTTTGCGAAATCCAGCTTGTTCTTGGGATTGGGCTTCATCCAGTGTCCTAGATATGCGTGCGAGGATAATCTTCGTGAAGAGCTTGTACAGCACACTCAGCAGGCATATTGGACGGTAATTTCGAAAATCTTCCCGTTCACCCTTCTTAAAAAGAAGGACGATTCTTGATGTTCTCCACTTGTCGGGAATCCTCTCCTTCTGAAGGTAAGATGTCAGGTGCGACGCGAGAATCTCGTGTAGAGTTGTCCTCCGGCTCGCAGAAATTCGATGGAAAGATGGTGTGGTTCTGGAGCCGTTGATGTCTTCATGGTCTGAATCGCCGTGCGCACTTCAGCAGGTAGAATTCGTGGTGGTACTTCTCCAGTGGGAAAACGGGCATCGGCACGGGTGTTGATGAGCGGAAGAGGTTGGTATAGAAGTTCTTCGCGATAGATTCCATCTTGTATCGGGAAGAAGTCGGAGTCCCGTCTTCGTTCAATAGCCAGCGGTACGTGACTATCGCAGAGGTCCCTTCGGCATTTCTTAAGACTTCGTCTTCCTTCGGCTGCTTCCAGTATCTTGGCTTGCCTGTACTTCCTGAGATCCTCCTGCAAAGCTTTCTGCAACTGGCATTGGCTATCAGTCGCTCGAGATGGGTTGCATTCGGATCCTGCCTCAGAAATCTTCTTTTTTCGAGCAATTCCTTGGTGGTCTTCGAAATACGTTCCAAGTTCTTCTCAGAAGTCACTGAGGCGCATTCTCCGCAGGCTCGCAATCCTTTCAAAAGCCGGTCGTAGTCGTACGTTGGGTCCTCCTCGATGGGCCAGTCACATTTTGATATGAGCTTCTCCAGCCTGTTATTGTCATAAATGACTTCCTTCCTTCTCGCGGCACTATGACAGACTTTCTTTTCCAGCCTTCGACTGAGTCGTATCTTCGCTCGAAGGAGGCGGTGATCGGAGCTACTACAGAAGGATGGAACTACAGAGACATCGAGTAAGCTCCACCTTCGGTTGGTGAGAATGTGGTCGATCTCAGCGTGAGTCGTCCCGTTAGGCGATTCTCAAGTCCACCGACGATGTTCTTTCTTCATGAAGATGGAGTTTCCATGGAAAAGTCGTGCGGCGGAGAGAAGCCCAACGAGGCGGTTGCCGTTTTCGTTTCGTAGCCCATATCCAAACTTCCCGATCCTATATTCCTTTTCTAGTGGCATTCCGATTTTTCGCATTGAAGTCGCCCACAGCATACTTGTAGAAGGACTTTTCGTTGCGGACGACCTCCTCCACGTCTTCGTAGAAAGCATCTAGTTCTGAGTCGTCAGGTGCTGATGTTGGAGAGTAGCAGTTGATGATGCTGATGGTCTTCTGACGTTGAGGGCGTAATCGTAGGATGACTAGTCGGGGTGATAGGATCTCGTGCGAATCGACAAGATGAACGATACAAGGGTGGACGACAAAGCCAACGCCTCCCACGTTTCGTGATGGAACCTTCTCACCACGAATGATGAGCGTCCCATCATTCATCTGTCGCACGTCCTTCTTCCTGGACTTCGTTTCCTGCAGAGCGATGATGTGGTACTTAATGTGCTCTGCAGCGTCGAGAAGAGCGTGGAGGTCGGTGTTTGTGGAGACTGTCCTGGCGTTGTAGATGCAGAGCATGAGGCAGTCTCCGCGGCGTGTCGTCCGGGCAGACGTGTCGTTTTTGTCCAATCCAAAAGGCGCCCTGAGGACCCTGACATTAGTCTTGCTACACCCGGCGCCGTAGGCGGGATCCGATGTGCAGGGTTTCTTTCTATTCTTCTAACTGGAAGAGTAATGAAATTTTTGCCCTACAAGAGCAGACTTACTAGGCCAACTCTTGATTTCCACGGGGCGATCGCTGACCCTGGGCTTGGAGCGGGGAGAACCGCCTAACGACCTGAAAACCGGACGGCGGTGGATCTGGCCTCCAATTGTTGTAATTCTTGTAAAATTATCGTGCTGGGAATCACAGTAAAAGTGCAGCATTAGATGTATCCAATGAATTCAAAAAACCATAAACGCAAAAGGCTCACCTGCTTCAACTGATTCGCTCGCACTGTCCGAACTTTATTCAACAAGCTGTCTACTTTCTGCTGCATAGTTGAATCTATGGCCACACTGCCGTTGTCTCTTCCTTATGGGGTCTAAATAGCAAAAGTAGCTTTTTAAGGGAAGTAGCTAATACTAAAAGGTGAATATCGTTCACATGCTGCTGTCTAGTCTCGTAATGACTATGCAAGATCTCGTTAGATTAGCAAAATTTCGTTCTTTTCGTGTTGCAGCAGGCCACCAGCAGGAACAATGAACCACCAGCAGGAACTGAAATGAGAATTTAACGATTTTTCATTGATATGGCTTTCGTCCAGTACCTGATCCTGCTTGACCTAGTGCTGGGGTAACAGAAAAGAGCCTGAACAGCTCTGCCACCGACTATATTTGGCTTTATTTCTATGTTGTAAAGTCTGAGAGTCATATGTACTGCTGTTTTGACGAAAGTGATGATCAAAACAAATCAAGGTCTCGTAACAATAATCGAAAAAGGAGTGACGATCATAAGGGAACGTTCAGCGCACTTACTTCAAGGATATGGCTTTGTCATTTGAAGAGGTGACGGAGCTCTAGACCTGTGGCATCTTCAAAAGACTTCGACTTTTCGTAGTGATTATCATCTTTAGATCTATCTGTATGCTCTTGTGAATCTGCAACGGACATTCCTCAAAGCTTTGAAAAGAGAATGAAACAAAAGAGCATTAACTTGGCTTTCTCAGCTTCGTACTGTTCCATTTGTTTCTTGAACTCCTCATTATACTTGGATTTTTCATCTTGTGGAATAGCAGTAGGAGTGGAAACTCGGGTATCGGTTCAAATGGAGAAGACCGAGAAGTTAATAACATCGTGGCGTCTGGAAAAAAATGGGTCATAATCGAATGACTGTTGGGAAGCATCAATTATGAATTGGGATGAAGTCCCAGCAAGGCCACCAGTGGATGCGGACATTCCGAAGTAACCAATGGCAAAAGGGTTTTCAGCTCTAGATACGTCAACGATATGATGCACATGATACGACGAAAAGACGAAAAGACTGCTATTCTCATGCAAAGCTCATATCTCGGCGTTTTGCTGCATAACATCGTCAGTAGACTGCGAGCACATTCTTAGAGTATTCTATGCATAATCGAACAGGGTGGGGGTCTCTTCGGCAGCCTAGGGCATATGAGATATAGGAGAAGATTAGAAGATAGGAAAAATGCAAAATAAAGACCAACTGCCCTCATCAAACATTGCAAGGATAGGCATACTCTAGCATTTGCAACAGTTTATGCGAAAACACTCATAACCCGCAAAACAACAGCAACATACAACAGTAACATCAAAAATCCACTTCAGGATCTGCGCGACGGTCGCGCCGTCGCTCGCCGCAAACGAGCAACGCGACATCGCGCCGATTCGGCAAAATCGCGGCGATATCGCCTGGCAAGCTATGAACGCCGAAAAGTGTGGCGCGATCCGTCGCGCCGCGCAGCCATCACAAACGTCGGGACCCGCAGACTAAACAGCGTAGCGTGGAACACTTGTCCAAAGTGATAGGACACGACGCGACGAAATCGCATGAGCTCCGCCCAGGGCCTAAGGCCCCGGACAGACTTCACGCGATTTGATCGTCGCAATTCAAACGCCGACATTTCCATTCACTTTCATTTCACATTCAAAAATTTCGGGCTGGAAAAGTACCACAATCGAAAAGCAAGTTGATCGGCATGGAATGATGTTGTAACAGTTGTCTCGTCGCGATTCAGTCGCAACGACCAAATCGCGTGAAGTCTGTCCGGGGCCTGAGGAGGAATTAAGTACTGCCTTCAACGTAAGAGACTGCTTTCGACTGCAACCATCTTACAATGTACCCACTTCGCTTGAAGGCTCATTAAAAGTCAATAAACAAATTTTGCTCAATTGAAATGATAACAGCAAAGCATATCACTGGAGCTTTGAACACGTAGATTAGAGTGAATTTCAGTTTTTCATTCTCACCGTCGGTCTACTGCGGTTGGACTTCGAGGACACCGCGAACGTATTCCATTCAATAGGTGCTTTACTTCGCTAGCTTATTACGGTTATGCAAGTTGCATTTCCAGCAGAACATTGTGATAATTTCTAGCTGAGTATCAACAGCATCCTCATTCGAAGATGATGCAAGAAGTGTTGGATCAAGCAATCGAGGTTGATAAGTTTTTTGCCTACATTAAAGACTTGGGTAGATTTCAGGACACTAGCCGAAATTTTGGTGTGCTGTCTCATACAATCATGATCTCAATCGAGGAGACCAGGAAGTACAATTCAGGTGGAGAAACGAAGGCTTGAGATGCGTTAATTGCCGCAGAAGTCGTTGATATAGAACATAATCTGTAAGTGTTGAATACCATAGAAGATTTGACGGTTAACCGGGATTGTGGAATAACATATGACGGATGATCTGCAAAGAAGGAGCGAAAAAGTTTCCGACGTCCTATTACCCGTTGAAGAGATGAACAAAGGACCCGGTAAGTTAAGATTCCTCGACTGCTTTGTAAATTTGCTGTGTAAATTGTAATTTAATGTAAATTGTAATTATAACTGTAATATAAATTATAATTTCTTGAAGATTAGTCACCATCAAATCTAGATGATTGGGAATCTTTTAGTTGATTACGCTCCTCGCCTGGCAAAGATTTCATCGCAGGATCAGTTTGACTCATTGACTGAGGTGTACATGTGCGAATCCTTCAATGAACAAATAATAGGATTGCTTTTGATACTTATCTTAAGGCTAAATCTACCTTTTACAGCGGTGAAAAACCACATAAAGGAGACGTGGAGATTGATACACCACATTCCACCAGATCGTATTGCTCCAGTAACAACAAATATTTGCCAAGTGTTTTCGCAATATGTGTTCGAGATGTTATACTAGACATCTAGGTTTTTGGGGTCACACGTTCCAATGATAGAATGAAAGATTTTACCTAATTTGAGGCCATCTGCACGACTATCCTAGCGTAATGACGTTCTTCCATTCTTTCAAATGACCATTAAAATTGTCCACACACGGACTCCTTAGTTCCGCCGCTCAATTATGCGGGCACATTGATAATCGAGATAACTTAGAATCTGCGTCAAGCGTGGGGTGTGGCATGCCACACCTGGTTAT
This sequence comes from Cylicocyclus nassatus, assembly GCA_958299035.1. NCBI lineage: Eukaryota > Metazoa > Nematoda > Chromadorea > Rhabditida > Strongylidae > Cylicocyclus > Cylicocyclus nassatus. The sequence goes on along the minus strand of CATQJL010000316.1, from coordinate 50,342,623 downwards.
CGAGGTGATGCTGGTGATAGTGATAACATGATATTTTAACATATTGACGACAGCGTGACCCACATGGTGAGGGCAGTGACTGCCACGTGGGGCAATGTGACTTACATAGTGGGCCAGTAACTCAAATGTTAGGATAATTACCGTTTTAGAATACACTCGTTCAAAAAATCCTCTTATGCTCTTAATCTAGGAACTGCTTCTACGTTTCTCGGCTGCTTCTCAGAATTACTGTAGGTAAAGTGTAGATGAATCTGCGTGATTTTAATCTAAAATGTCCCTCCTTAGACAAATCACGGGAACTTCCCGAGGACAAGCTAATTTGCGAAAATTTCCGAAAGCTTGATTTAGTACTGAGTTGAAAGAAGGCGGCAAAATGGGATTCTCCCGAGAAAAATGACGTCAACAGCAATAAAGTTAGGAACTTCCTGAGGAGATAATCAAAGCTGTATTTGATGAGGTTTTTTGTTTTGCATGTTTGGTAAGTGTAATAACATCATATCAAAGTTTTTTTTCAAAGTCTTGTTGACGAAAATTACTTTGTATAAGTCTTCTACTTCTTTTAGTTTTGTGAAGTAGAGAGCATGCCCAGCCTTCAATCGCCACTGCCTATCACGAGATTTTTCTGAGTAAGAAGGAGAACTTAGATACTTGAAGACTTTGTTCACGGACATTTGAAGCAATGTTTTGATGTAGTTGCACTATGTGTGTGTATCTGAGGAAGGGAACTACAACAAAATCTCAATCATCCTTAACTCTAGAGGCTTTTGCATGACGAGGGCGCAGGAGCGGTATTAGTTGAGCGGGCGCAAACGCGACCGCGCATATCCTCAACGTTATAAATCCTGCGCTTCATGCGCTCTGCTGCTAATGAAGCCGCTTCGCGCCCAAAGGTTTTACGCCTTCGTCATGCAGCAGCCTATACCTTGACATTTCTTCTACAAATACTCTTTACGTGTTTGGTTTCAGGGCCTGTAGTAAACCCCCCGGACGTCGTGACGTATAGCTCGGAGTATGCTGTGACATGTGGTGACTATCATGGAGCGAGGCTGGCAAAGCGGCTATTCTTTATCATTGCCGGCGGATGCAATCGATGCGTAGCGTCAGGGTAGTCGCACTTTGTCGCGATATGTCGCGACATATCGCGACATATAGCGACATATTGCGACATGTCGTGACGAACAAGACGGCGAAATACCTTGTCCATCATAGAGACGCAGAGACATAGCGCAAGACTAGAGCTCGACTACGCCAACCTCGCAATAGGTCGCACATGCACACATTCTCTATAACGCACGTCAACCACAATCAATATCAACAGCTGATAAGCGCCTAACTGTTCGAGCCATGCGCCTCTCCCTATTCTCCAATACTTCTGCTGCTGCCGCTTTGGTATTTGAAAAAAGGTGAGTTTATTTTAACTAAAAAGTATGTTAGACTCATACTTAGCCATATTTTTCGTACTTATGCAGTTTTTCTTCTCTATTTTTGCTATGCACCTTGTTTGAGCAAAAAACTCCCTTCTTTGTGCCAAACTTTCGCAAATTCTTGATCTTTTCATCATTCTTGGCAGTTTCGACCACATATCTTTGCTGGTTGCTGTTCGTTAGCCATGCACCTCTCGTTTCCTTTCGTTTTTATGAGAAAGGACCGTCTGGCGTTATGGCTAATGGAATAGCCCATTTTTGAACGGACTGAATGCTGATGATAATATTTTGATTTTTCTTGCACACTTTCAATATGTATTCTATTTTAAATTCCATTTCCTTTCAAAAAGAAAATTCTAATTTACGTTCCTTTGCAAAATTCAGTTTGCCAGCAAAAAAAAATAGTGTCGCATGGAAATTGTACCCACAACGTCTAGCACACCAGCCTCTCACACTGGCACTGCGCTAACTACAAGCTATGTTGAGTTATTGAGCTGTTTTACAATAATTGCAAAAGTAGTAGCTAACCCCTTCAACAATACTTACGGATAAGGCATGCATATCGTTTTCCCATACTGATTTGCTGCAACTGCTCTATTTGCTACGTGTATCCTTTCCCTAGCAAAGCACGGCGTAGTAGCATACAGCGCAGCGAATGTGCGCGCTGCTAGACCATCAGTGCCTTGGCACGGAGCTGGCACGAATCTGGCACGGGCTGGCACGCCCAGTTAAGAGGTTATAAAGGATGGGATTTATTATGAAGGAGCTGGCACGAATCCGACACGGGCTGACACGTGGCTGGCACGCCCAAATTTCATTGAGAAGAGTCAAATATGGTCCTGTTGTAGCGGATATTGGCGCTCCTTCTCACGGCACGATGCGCAAAAATAAGCATTATCCTGTGACAGACATAGATCAACTGCGCTACCCTGATAATGCATGCAAACATAAGATAACGAATTGAAAATGGAGAAACAGGCGCGCGCACTCGAGGATGGTCAGTTATTGGATTTCCTCTGATTGATTTACCTGCTTTGGTAACAACTCAGATAACCGCCGGGGGCAGGCGGCCATGCGAATTTTGAGCAAGCGCGCACCGGAAAAATAGTTCGTTGATTTTTTGCGGCCCGCTTGCAGAAATTTGCAAGAAAGTTGGCAAAATTAAAGACGAATGCTTGAAGAACAATCGCGGTTTCTTTATGGATTAGCTGCGGCGCAGTGGCCGCATTCTCGCGGACTTTCCGCGAGAATATGCAAAAATTTCGAGGGCCGCACGTTCCTTTGTGGAGGACCGCGCAACCCCCAGGTACTTTCCGCTGAGAGAAAGTACCTCAAACTTGAGTAATTAAACCAACGGTGACACCTCTGCCACACAGAGTCTTACCTGCGCTCGACGTACGCCCGAAAATACCTAAAAAGAGTCCGAGCGCTTGCTGAAAGTTTGGCCAGCGCTCGCTGGAAGATATTATTTGACGAGCGCTCGCAGATAGTTCTGTATTGCTGCCCGCTGGCAGAACGCGGAAGTACCGCCCGCTGAAGGTTTGGCCACGCCCCAAAATTCTGCTGACCGCCTGCAGAAAAGCGCGAGTTTGCGGACCGCCTGCCCCCGGCGATTATCTGAGAATAGCACACTGCATTCTTGCCTTTCTAAGCAAATACTCCACGGCGTATCTGTACTCATAGCGCAGCGCGTGTGAGCGCTGTTGTCGCGGTCATCAGCGGTTCGATGACGCGCGGAGGCGCTCGTTTTGCGGCGCCCTGCGGATAGCTCGCTATAGTCTTGCGAGATACTCCGAGCTATCACGACATAGTCCCTCTATGTTGTGACAACCACGAGGGGTTTACTACGGGCCAGATAAGCGACTTCGGGACTTCAGCTCTTGTCTCGGGAATTTCCTTATCAAGAGAGTTTACACACAAGAAAAGAGTTGCTGAAAGCCATCTTTTCAGCGTTTAAGTATGTACTAATCCCAGGAATTTTGTTATTGGAAAAAACCTTCTATCTCACCTTTGTACCATGTTTCAGATGTAGTCAGATTTCCTCTTTTAATATGCGAAATATTTTTATGTACACTTTTGAAAATGCTCAGAAATCGCAAATGCAAACCACAGATAGTAAGAATTATGATACTGTTTCAACTTCTTTGAATGTTTTGACAAGAACCCTTCTTGCAAGCTGATCAAATATGATCCCATATTAACTTCAATATCGTATTTTATCGTTTAAGTTATTGCTGCAAAATAACGGAATACGATACATCTATAATTTCTAGAATTTCTTTCTTGGGGGGGGGGGGGGGCTCTAATCTAGTCGTTGCTTCACAACCGTTATCACTTCACATCCTCTAAAATCCCAATCTGACATGGTCATGTCGTTGTCGTTCAAGCAGATTTCAATCTCAAAGCAAACACAGATGCTTGTTTTATTACCATCAAGGAACTGTTTGGACTTGGTCAGATTCCAATTCGAATGAATTTATGCAGCAAAAAGAACGATCCACTACTGCTTAAGAAAAAGAAGCTTATATGTTTCTGAACCAAAATTTCTACGTTTGTCTCAAAGATGGCGTTCTGGCTGCAAACACAGCAAGAAAGAGAAAAGCGCCAATGAGACGATTTTGAAAACAAACATACCAAGCTCCACATGGATTCATAAAAGGAGTTTTCAAGGTTTTGAGAAAGTCTATTTCCTCGCAAACTATTGCGAGGAAATACGGAGAAGCAACATACATAGCAAAATGTGGCAAGAGTATTGAGTACTCTTCTAGTAGGTATAGATTTGATAAAGATTTGCAGCAAAATTTTTGTTATTTCAGAAGACGTTAAGATCAAATGATTTTTACGTGACCAGAATGGTTACTTTTGAGCCGAACTTCGTCACAATGTTTTTTGAGAGAAATTTGAGAATGGTCCATGTAGGCGGCTAACCGTCTAACGCTCATATCAGGAACATGGTGTTTCCTTTTTTTCAGGAATAAACATCTGAATTACATTTCCAACGAAAAAAGCAGCATCAATAGCTGATAAATACCCGAGAGATGTCGTTTATTACGCGGAAGCAATTACCTGTTAGATTAAATGAGACCGTATACAAGCATGTCATGCTCAAGCTTATCATATGAGCTTATCAGCTTATCACAGCCAAACTTGAATCGGGTTTCATTTTCATTTTTACATTATCCCTTCGTTGCTACGTGTTGATACTGAAGCTCAGATGTCAAACCTTTCACGACGTAGCCGTGATCTGCGGCTAAGGGACTATGAAGAAATTTTAGCCAACACCTTTGTAAGTATTTTTGCTGCATTCTAGTAAAAAAGAATGAATGGATCTAAAGTAGGGGACCGGAAATGGCTTTTGGCAGAGCGAGCTAGATCCGGAAAAAACAAAAAGACATATCAATCCTGACATCAAAAGCGATCAAAATTATTACTGTAAAGCCTAAAAAACGCAAGCTGAGCAGCTTTTGCTCTTTATTAAGTTGATGATAGATAATTAGCAGTCCTTTGACTTCTATACAACTTGATTTTCAAGTAGTATAAGTATTTTGGAGCTGTGTATATCAGAGCGACTTACTGCGGACATGTGAGCTTGCATATTTCGCGCAGCACCCACGACTCAACACAGCCACACTCACAACCGGTTATGTGCGATTTCCTTGAAAAACAAATTTTTGAGGACTTTGCGCTAGCTGCACTAAATCTAGGCTAGCACAATCTGCAAGGATACAGGCTTGATGCTTTAACAAATTCTCGTGATAGGTGCAATAGTGTTCTCAATGAGGGTTTATTCTAATGAATAGCACTTCAGCTTTTGGTTTGGCAAAAGGCGAAAGTGACGAAGAGCACGAAAAAAAGTTCAACATCTTCTTAAGAAGATGTTGCATCAAAGTAATCAAATTAAAAAATGCATTTCCGAAGCGCGTAAGTTTTCAACAGTTTTAACTACTTTCGCCACTAAATCTGAGTTCTGCAGTGGGGACACCCGGTATATCGCCTTTATCAGGAATGAGATCTTCGAAGGTGCAGACTTAGTCCTTTCCGACTGTTATACCGTAAATTTATGTTTTTCTTTCAGAAGTGCAAATAAGCGCGGATTGGATAAGAGAGAATAAAGCGCGGACGTCGAAGCAGGACTGGAGACTGTTGGCGCTGCACATAAGGAACGTACAGCCGATGGTCTCTCGTCATGATACTGCAACTACCTGTGGAGTACATTCTTTGTCATGTTCTTTTTCATTGTCGTAATAGTTGCATACGCGACTAATATAATTGTTTGATAAAGAATCAGTAATAAATGATAATTGTTCTTCCCACTTTTGCAAGTGTAACCACGTTGATAAGGTAGCATCCCAAGGAAAGAGCAGAAAATGTTCTTACGACAGTGTACATGCCAGTAAATAAATCCTGCGGAAGCTCTCATCACGAGGGAATTTCCCGAAAGCTCATTTTAAGAACTTCCCGAAGACGATAGCGGTACCTCCGGGGTGATGGTGATCCTCCGCAGATTCCGCCAAAGCCTTCGGAAAGTTCCCGTGAATTGTATGAGTCAAGGCAGACAACTAAAAACGCACCTTGCGGTCAACGTGTTAACAATGAGATATGTACAGATGTCCCAAAAAGATGTGATTACTGTTCGGTTGTAAATAACTCTCTTGTAATGAGTTGTTTCGAGAAGCTTCAGGTACCATTTTGTAAAGCCATGTTGAACTTAGATTAACAGTATGGAGCGGATCATCGATCGCTCTTCATTACTGCAGGATTACGGTAAGAACTTCCAGCTATGGAACCAATGTGAAATATACCATCCGACAATTTTTTTCAAAAAATCTGAGAAATCGTGTACTAGGGTTTTCGCGCATGTTGATTTCCCTAACAACTGCTTACGAGATTCTTCAGCTTTTTTGACGGTGTAAATTCATTTCTCACAAATGTTGGTTATTGACTTATTACGACTTTTGCTGAGGATAACTTTGGAAAGAAGCATCACAGTGAAATGCGAATTTCAAATTCCAAATCAGCGGCTCTCGTTACCACAGTATAAGAGATTTTGGCTTGTTTGGTTTTGTTCCGAGGCAGAATATAGCATCCAATGGCCTAAAAACTCTGTCGTCGTACCGTAATTCTACGGTAATGAAGAGCGGTAGATGATTCGCTCCTTACTATAAATCTAAGTTTATAAAGCTTCTCGAAACACTTCATTACAAGAGAGTTATTTACAATCAAACAGAAGGTACATTTTTTGGACACCCTGTAGATACCAGATAAGCACATTATGCAAGATACTAACACGTTTTGGCTTACATTTATACGTACAGTAAGCACAATAAAGGAGTCCCAAAGGCGTAAGAGCATCAATTCTATATTAACATGTCAAAGAATTCTCGGGGGCCAAGTTACAGCAAATTATGAAGTTCCCAGATATTGGGCCACCGAAGTGACTGGTCATTTCCCAATATGTTAATTCTGTTTTAGGTGTAACTACTTCTTTGGGCACTTAATACAAAGAACTAGTACTTCTTTGCTCAGAAGTTCCACCACAAATAACCTCCAAACTATGGGAGTATATGGAGTCCAAAATCTCTGTTGTTCCATTTTCGCTTTCAATATCTCAAACCAGCGAAGACCAAACAGGTTCAAAGAATGAAATTCCTACTTGATAAAGAAGAAGGTTTAGCAGTGGCAACGACATAGAAAACACAGATATCTGAATGCTTCAAAAGTAAGTCAATGGAATGTGGCAGAATCCCGAAAAGGTGTGGCTGCCACAGCTTTTTTGGGTTGTGCCATCCCGCTAGACAATGCGCCCGCAAAATGGCTAAATGAAGCTGGTTTCATTAATCCATAAACCCACGTCATGTTGAGCGAAGACGTGCGGGTTGAAATCTAAGGTACATAATTTTAAGCTTACATAAGCTTTTAAGCGCACTTCAAGCATGCGTATTATCCTCGTTTGAAGAGAAGTTCAATTACAATAAACGGCGATAAGAGGAAATACTTGTTATGAAAATGTTCCTTCATCCAATTTCTGCGATGGGGCGCACCTAATTGTTTGCCTTTCTTCAAAGTAAAGTTTGTTATTACTTTGCATTTTTGTTTGTGGCTGGGGCTACCGTCATCAAAAAAACGGGGTCCCCTGCCGCCCAATCAGCCAGCCAACTTCTACTTATACAAGCTCAACTACATCAAAAGCAGTACGTTAAGTAATAAATAGGGATATGATGCGAAGAAGATGTATACTTTAGCGATGTTCGTAGTGTATTTGGGAATAGTTAGCTTGATTATGAATACGATTCTTCTTCATACCTGAGATCGTAACAAAGTTCTTTGGTTTCATTCATTCTGCGCGCTTGAAGTCGGAATTGTCAATATGGCAAGAACAACGAATGGTGTTGTTGTCACTGTCATTGCTATGCACTCGTCCGGTTGCACAAAAGACTTACGCACGGTGTTGCCCATGCACGGTGTTTGAGAACAGCTGGGCCAAAAATTTGTCTGAGTATGTCGCCGAAAGTGGGAGAGTCCCGCGCGAACAATGCCACAGATACTCAGCCTGTGCATGTGTAGGAATATGTGATTGTCGCATATGTCAGGCGGGACCTCCTACTTTCGGCGACGTATAGTCCCCTATCCTGTTTATACTAAACTCATGGCATCTCATCTAGATTAGGTAAAGCCCTTACACTTACGAGGAAAGTACGAGAGATTTCTCAGCAAATTTCTTTACAGTGTATGAGAGAAACAGGCTGCTAATGAAAGGAAGGACTATTTTACCGAAACCTGAATTCTCGGCTTTCATTTCACCCTGAGCCCACGTGTAGTTCTCGTTCCTAATGCTGGTTCCTTCCCATTCAATTAATCTGTTTTGGAAATCGCTCGTTTACTGTGAATCATATTAAAGTATGGTTAGCATCCTTAAACATTAACTCTTATGAGATACGTTCACTGCAAGAGGTAATCACAAAAATATTTATTTGAGCACTTTCATACAGACTGCTACATAACAACAACAATAAGAAGTGAACTACATATGAGAAACATTTACTTTCCATAGGAAGTGTAAATGTTACAGCGGAACACATGGTTGCGGCCTGTTTAGTGGTGCAATTAATTGCTGTAGGCGAGAGAGGTCACTTAAAACCCCACCGTCTTCCCCGACAATGGGTCACAAAGTGCGGTTCGTAGCAGGTATTTTTTGGAGAGGTCTTGAGGTATAGTACATCACAAGGGCATTTGCATCAGATACGAGACGAAAAGTCTTTGAAGAAATGCTCTCCGAGTTGGGACCACATGACTCGATCCGAAATTTCTTTTGTGTACCGATTTCGTAGTGGGTCCGGATCAAGCCGAATTGATAGTGATGAAAATCGTTTGCCAGTGCAATTTAATACGTTTTGAATACTGAAGATGTAAAAAGCTTTCCAAGTGGTAGCTCCTCCAAACCTGTAGAATTTTGGCATTGTCAGGTGTTTCAGCGTGATAGTAAAGTAGACAATGCCCTGGTTTCAGTGTTCCTAGTATTTCTACATAATCCCAGTAACCGTCGGATGAAAACTCCATATGATGAAGTGAAGGACAATTTTGAATCAGTGTTTCCGAACCTTTTTGATGTTCTTAGTTCTCAAAGCGATTTTGAATATGTTTCCATTTCTGACTTTGTAAAGGTGAATCTCTTCCTTCCCAAACCTTTAGGACATCATCGTGCAAAGTGAATCAACCGGAAGTTTCGTCATCATGAAAAAAATCTGTAAAACAGAAATGTACGAGAATGAAATAAGACTGGGCGAAAAAAAATTCGAAAGAGATAAGCGTTTGAATAGAACATAAAAAGTCAGCATTTTGGATGGAAAAGATTAGAATTGAAAATAAACAAAACAAAGGTCGTAATGAAAGCACAAAACTGGTCACTGAAATCGTCGCTGCGTTAACAACCATTAAACCTGTTGTAAGAAATTTTTAGTTGAGCTTTGATCAACATTCTAGGTGAGCTTAGCGGAGCAGTATCAATATGAGATCACGGCAGACGACTTTTGCAGTATACATGGGTCCGAATCGAATAAAAATTCGATCATTCGAATAAAACATTCGAATATATTTGTGTTCGAAATTCGATATTCGGAGTTCTTCTATTTTCGAATAATATTCGAAACTCGAATAATTGAGAAAACGGGGTTTCGAATGAAATTCGAAAGTCGAGTAATCAAAAAACAGGATTTCGAATAAAATCGAAAACTCGAATAATCAAAGAACGAAGATTCGAATATTATTGGAAAACTCGAATAATCAAAAAATGGGTTTTCGAACAGATTTTATTCGAATGTTTTATTCGAATGTTTATTCGAATTCGTATTCGAATGAACTCCGTATTCAGAGCAGAGTATCAAGCTCAATTCGTCCGCGTTTTTTTACGCAAAACTCGGTAATGCATCTTTTGCAACCGTTATGACCTCTGAACTGGAGAGTAGCATTCTTTCGACTGCTTGCGACAGTAAAAAAATCATATGTGGACTTTAATTGATGCTTTTTCGATCAATGAGATTGTTCGCACTGTTATTGACACCAAATCAGCATAGAAGCTATCAACTTCAAGCTCATGTTCCGAGTTCATATATTGAAAGTGTTTTGAAATGCCTGTTTTCCTTTCTTTGCATTGCTCATGCTTGTAGTACGCAAAGTCCACACTAGTGAGCACTCTTGCTCGCATAAGTTATATTAAACAACTGCCTCTATTCGCTATCTTAGAGATTTTTTGCGAATTGGTGTATTTTGAGTAAAGGACATCGCAGTTGTAATGGAGGATTAGATGGTTTAGAGATCGCCGTACGCGATTTGCCAGTTACGAGATGTCTTCAAAACGCCAGCTGCTTACCACAAATGTTTAGCGTGTACAACCTATCAAAAAGATGATTGCCCTGCATTCTGTACTTCTAGAATAAGTTTTGGACAAAATTCATATCGACTGCTTTTTTAGATCGTCCAATAATGGGTAAAAAATGACTTCTTGCTGATGTATAGACTTGTTGCCAACCGACCAACTTTATCAATTTTGGAGAAGTTTGAGCTGCGGGGCTGAGAGCTGGTACAAGGGGGTAAGTGAGGGTGCTGATTATGGATAAAAATCTGCTTTATCGATTTTATCAATTTCTGGAGAAGCTTGAGCTGCGGGGCTTGGGGTTGGTACAAGGGGGTAAGTATGGTAAGATGTTTGCCGCAGTCATGAGAACTTATGAATCGAGTAGAACATAGCATTAGTGCCTCAAAAGCAATCCCCTCACCCTAATAAATCTGACATTTGTTTCCTCAGAAGATTTGATACTACTCGATATATTAGGTTGTAAAGAAAGTTCCCGGACACTTGCGAAAATTTTTTTCAAGTCGCTGTAACTTCAAGCAGATTGATTCTTTTTTAAGGCTACAAACTTCATTGCGAGGACAATTTTGTCCACAACATATATTTGTCTTGCTGGCTTTTCAGCACCTCATTGCGGTCCACCAGCATGCGCAGAAGGGAAAAAGGTCGTCGCGAAAAGTGGCCTATTTGTGCAAGATTATATCAGGTACGATGGAAGCTGGAGCTCAATTGCAGTAGTTATATAGAAGTTTGCTGGAAATGTTATGGGGGCCATTCATGCTTTTGCAGGGCCACCTGCAAAAGATTTTTTCTATGAAGCTTGAAAAATCGACCATTCTTGCTTTTAAAAATGCACCATTTTTCGAGTGAGTGACTTTGAAGACCTGTCGTTCTGCATAGCGTAGACCAAACTTTGATTACTGCGAACACTGGTGGGGTGATGCTTTGCACATCTGTTGGGCCCATCATGCAGGCGTGGCAATCCCCGCAGAAGCGACGCCAGCTGCGCAAAGAGTTGCAGTCCGAGGCAAGTTTGACAGCTTGTAATTTCTGAGCTCAAATCTCAAAACTCGATTGCCGCTGCGGATCAGTAGTTAATAGGCTTCTCGATCAGATCACATGATTTAGACGAAATTCTTTGAATTACGCAAAAAATGGCTGTCGGAAGAATGATTGTGAAATTATGGTTGAAAAAATTTTCTTTTTGATGTGCAGATCAAGTCTTGACATCGATGAAAACCAGAAGCCATCAGAAGTATTGAAAACTTCAGGCTTCCCTCTACTGAACAGTGTAAAAAACTTGGTGTCAAAACACCAAGCGCAGAAAAAATGCGTTTGAAAATGAAGTTTCCAAAAGTGCCCGGGAATTTTCTTTACAACTCAATAAATCAAAATGCAAGCTCAACGTGATGTTTTTGCATTTTCAATCTATCAGGTTGTCTCTAATTGTCCCTAATAATTTACCGTTTTTACCTTAAACATCAGCATTCCCGAGAACTGAGGCACCTTCAAAATTTTCAAATGCATGATCGTACATCTGTATGTATGAACTATATGATCACGTGTGTGGGAGGAGTTTAGGACTTCTAGGGGCGAAGTTTGCCATTTTACCCCATTCCTTTCTTTCTTTATTTCTAGCCATCGAAAAAATCCGAAAAGTATACAGTCGTATGTGCGAAGTGTCAAGCATATGTCAGAATAAATAATTTTTAGATACTTTGGAGAGATACGATTTTTGACAGAAAAGTTCATTTCTACGAATACCATATTTCAGCTCAAAACTTTACGTGGATTACGATTTGCGCAGACTCTTTATAGCCATCTTGTAGAGCTCGCTTTGCCCTATTGAATGGTTACTCAAGCCGCATCAATTGGAGGAAAGATACAAAAAGACTACCGTCGAAATAAAAACGGTAAATAATTATGGGACAACCTAATATTTTCATTGCTTAACTTTGAACAGCGAAAAAAACTCAGCAGTCTATGCATACCTTATAATGATTATGTGTGTATCGAGAATAGTTGAAAAATTTTGGTTTTTGGCTCCAAAATTTACCTGTTTGATGGATAGATGGATGTTTGGTGTTCGTTTTTTAGAGCTTGCTCACTCTATCGAATAGTACCCTAAGTCGGCAGGGAAAACTGAAATAATTTGATTTTTTTGAAAAAGGCTTACTGGGACCACCAAAACAATCACTGCAAGTTTCCAGTGTTCACAACTCTTCCATCAGTCCAGCTCAAACAAAAAGATGAAAGGGTCAAGTATTGAAGAACAAAAGCATTTTTTTGTTAACTTACTACATACGTATCTGTAGTAAGATTAGATCCAAACTAGGTCATTTCTGAATCGTGAGGGATAGATCCAAACTAGGTCATTTCTCAATCGTGAGGGAACAGTCGAAATTTTTTTTCTCCTTAGAGTATATTGTAGTTGACTCTTCATTGATTCATTTCAAAGATGAGAAATTCAGTGATTGTACGTGTCTATTTTGACGTAAGACCAGAAACTTCAAGTAGGATCTTTCCCAAAACCTGTTGCTAGACTATAAGCATCAAGTTATCTCAGTTCGGCAGCTTTTTCGCTTTTGTATACAGAGCTTAGCGAATACGGCAGCATCACTCTCTTCTCTAGTCCTCACACTCAAGCAGTCCATACATAAAAGAAGTTATGCCTCGCAGAAATGTTCCATGAAAGAATATGGAATATTTAAGATTTAAGAATATATATTATATACAGGGTGTCCCAAAAAATGTATCCAACGTTTGATCGTTAATATCTCTCTTCCCATGAAGTCTTTTGCCTTGCTTCAGGTACCGTTTTGTAGAGCTGGCTTCAACTTAGATTTCCATTATAAAACGAATCACCTATCTCTCTTCATTACTGTAGGATTACGGTAGAAACTTGAAACATATGGTGTCACTGTGGAAAAAGCTTGCGTTTCAAAGTTTTCAAAAAATTGTGAAAACTTGTGTAATAGAGTTTTTATGGACGCTGAGTTCAATACTCAACTATTCACAAGATTACGAAGCTTTCTAAACGGCATAACCGCACTTTTTAAGAGCATTGAAAAAATGGTCGCTACCCCTCACCTGGCATAACTCTTCAATGAAGCATCATAATAAGTTGGGAACTTTACAGTTATAATCAGCAACTCTAATTAGCCTAGTATAAAAGCTTTCAGGCTGTTTTGTTTTTTTTTCTGAGGCAAAATATGGCCTTTCATTGCTTGAAACCCTCTTTGAAGTTTCTACCGTAATCCTACAGTAATGAAGAGAAATGAGTGATTCGTTCTATAATGCAAATCTAAGTTGAAGCCAGCTCTACAGAATGGTACCTGAAGCAAAAGAAAAGACTTCTTTAGAAGGGAGATATTAACGATCAAACGTTCGATACATTTTTTTGGGACACCCTGTATAATATAAGTTTGTCAAGAAAATAATGTCCGTTTTTATTTGCTTGCTTTAAGAAAGCAACCAGACTCAACCCAACAAAGGGTAAGGGGTACGGTTCGATAGAGCAAAGGAAGCTCTACAAGATGGCATTCACGGTTTTGCGCCATGCTCGATCCACGGAGAGTTCGAACTCAAATAAAAAGATTTCCAAATGCCCAAAAAATCGAAAAAAATCATATCTTCGTCCAAATAATTTCTGCGGACATCCCACTCGCTCACATCAGTACTATCGATATCTGATATCCATATGTGCGATTGCCGTATTTTTTCCTTTACTAGAAACTGAGAAAACATTTCCCTGATTTTCTCAAAGCAATGCTGAGCCGTTTTTGCATATGTAGTTCTATACTACAAGCCTAGGTAAGCATAACTGTAGGTTTTCAGCATATGTAGCGGTACTTTTCGAGAAATGTCGATTTCAGCACTGAAACTGAAGAGATGAAATCTGAATTCGTTATTTTTCGAAAACTACCGCTTGGAATGGGCTGAAAATCTACAGTTATAATTACCTAGGCTTGTAGTATAGAACTACATATGCAAAAACGGCTCAGCATTGCTTTGAGAAAATCAGGGAAATTTTCGTTATCTCATTTTCTAATCAAGGAAAAAATACGGCAATCGCACATATGGATATCAGATATCGATAGTATTGATGTGAGCGAGTGGGAGGTCCGTAGAAATTATTTGGACGAAGATATGATTCCTTTCGATTTTTTGGGCATTTGGAAATCTTTAGATTTTGAGTTCGAACTATACGTGGATCGAGCATGGCGCAAAGACATGAGGGCCATTTTGTAAAGCTTTCTTTGCTCTATCGAACAGTACCCCTTACCCTTTGTTGGGTTGAGTCTGGTTGCTTTGTTAAAGCAAGTAAATAAAAACGGATATTATTTTCTTGACAACCTAATATATTGATATATTAGGTCGTTCAAAGTTCTTTCCGTTTTTTCGAGCTCTTATGAAAACACGTGGAATAAAGATGGGCAAACTGTTCAAAGACTACTTGATGCAACTTTTCTTCCCCTTTTCAACAGTCATGCTACCAAACCATTTGTTTTTGTGAGTAGAAATCAATCGCCAAAATTGCAAACCTGAGGGTTTTGTCATACCAAGGTTTGGCATTTTCCTGAAAGTTTCGTTTTTGACTTCTGGAAGAGCTCTAATAACATTTGAGTAGAGCAAACAAGGTGCGATATAACGAATTTTTGGCATCTTCAATTAGCTTTCTAGTATTTTTTAAGATGTTTTTTTTCAAAAGGTTAACAAAGCAAACGAGGTTTGACTGCCACGAAAAATCGAAATTTGAGAGATTTCGGATATAGCCATAGGTGAGCCTGAAAATACATTATTTTCATGATTTCATCAAATCATGGGTTCAAAACTTCTGCCATTATCCTTGTGATCAAAAGAGCAAATGGCATCAAACACAATTGCTAGAAAGCAGAAAAAGAACCATGTCGAATGGTTCTTGAAATGTTTGCTCATCTTTATTCCACGCGATTTTATTACAATTCGAAAAAAGGAAAGAACATTCAGAACGACCTAATATTAGGCTGGAAACTAAGTTTTGCAACTGGTTTCATAACTTCACTCTCCTTGGACATGGCGCACTCAAACTTTGGCATTATGTAGAAGGCAATGTGAGCTACAGGAGAGCGCAAATTGTCTAAATTTTGAACACGATATAAAAAAGTTTCAGGCGTTTTTCGAAAATTAGTGAAATTTGGGAATTTTTGGGGTTTTAAGCTAAAATGAAGCCTTTGGCAGCCTAGACCATGCGCAGTAATTCGGATTCGTCTATAAATAATTGCTGAAGGTTAACTCCTTTGGCCTAGTAAGAAAGAAACAAAATTTAGGGGCATGTCGAGATTTGGCGTCCTCATAAAGTCGAACGAGTCGATGTACGCAAGAGCTGCTGTGGACGACCGTCAATGACTAAAGAGTCTAGAGCTCAAATCACATAATAAGGTTATTTGACCTACCAAATGCGAATATCACATTCATCTGTTGAATCAACGCCTTTTTCCTTGTTTAGGGTGAGACCCCATATCGTACACCTACAGTAATCCTACAAAAAGCCCTTATCACTCAATTTCACTATCGTTTCCGTGATCAGCATGTCAGATATCACCCCTATGCCAAGTTTCAGCCAAATCCGTCAAACTTTGAATTTTTCCCCTTCATACCATGCACCTACCGTAACCCTCACTGCGACGTCAGAATTTGGTAGGACAGCAGCTGCGCTTGTAGCTTACGTAATAACCAACGCAGAGGCATAATTTGAGTGCGCCATGTTGAGTGAGAGGGAAGTTATGAGACCAGTTGCAAAACTTAGTTTCCAACCTAATATATCAGGTTGGTCCAAAAGTTCCGTCCCGCCATTTTCAAAATATCATAACTTCTTCCTATCATTATGTTTCTGCATGGCTAAAACCTTGTTGAAAAGAAAAATTCATGCACTTTCTGATATTCCCTTGTTTGCTATCTACTAGGCTCTAAATGCAGAGATAAAATTGGAAAAAGGAAACCACTTCAAGTTCGGAATTTTTAAGCAAACCCGTTAAAAAATCCAAATTTTGTATAAGAGAGAAACTCATGTCTTTGCATATGTACCTAAATTGTTCGTTACTGTTCACAAATGAAGGAAATGGAAGCTCAAAACCAGAATCACTCAAGATTTGAACTTTTTGTGTAGGGTCATAAAAAATCGGAGACTTGCAACAAAAATCAGAACAGTCAGTGTTATAGGTTATTTCACCAGCTCTTTCTAACAGTGCAAAGTTTGCGCTGATTGAGTGTCTCTATGAAAAGTTACGATTTTCGAGCAATCAGTACAAAAGGGCGAATTTGATTTGTTTTGGCATTTTTCAGGGAAATCATAACTTTTTATAGAGACGCTCAATCGGCGCAAACTTTGCACCGTTGGAAAGAGCTTGTGAAAGAACCTACAATACTGACTGCTCCGATTTTTGCTGCAAGTTTCCGATTTTTTATGACCCTACACGAAAAATTCAATTTTTGAGTGATTTTGGTTTTGAGCTTCTATCTTCTTCATTTGTAAACATTAACGAACAGTTTAGGTAAATTTGCAAAGAGCATGAGTTTCTCTCTTACACAAAATTTAGATCTTGTAAATTCTTTGAAAATTTAACAAGTTATGAATTTTTGAATTTGGTGCGAAAGAACTTTCGGTACGACCTAATACATTAGATCGTCCCGAAACTTCTTTCGCACCAAATTCAAAAATTCATAACTTTTGATCCAACCGATTTGACCGCTTCTATATTTAGATGGAAGACTAAGATGATCTTTAGAGTTACTTTTTATCTGCTTACTAGTGATCATCTGTTGCATAGATAGGAGCGAAAGAAGAGAATTAATCGAAATTCGAATTTTCTGTGTAGGGTCATAAAAAATCTGAAACTTACAATAAAAATTTGAGCAGTTGGTACTATATTATTAGGTATTGTATTAGTATTGTTTTAGGTTCTATTATCTGCTCTTTCTAACTGTGCAGAGTCTGTGCTGATTGAACATTTGTAAGAAAAGTTATGATTTTCTAGCAAGCAATACAAAAAGGCAATTTTGATATACAGGGTGTTCCAAAAAATGTGATTACTGTTTGATTGTAAATAACTCTCTTGTAATGAATTGTTTCGAGAAGCTTCAGGTACCATTTTGTAAAGCCATGTTGAGCTTAGATTAACAGTATGGAGCGGATCATCGATCGCTCTTCATTACTGCAGGATTACGGTAAGAACTTCCAGCTATGAGACCAATGTGAAATTCGAATTTCAATGTGAAATATACCAGCCGACAAAATTTTTTTCAAAAATCTGAGAAATCGTGTACTAGGGTTTTCGCGCATGTTGATTCCCCTAACAACTGCTTACGAGTTTCTTCAGCTTTTTTGACGGTGTAATTTCATTTCTGACAAATGCTGGTTATTGACTTATTACGATTTTTACTGAGGATAACTTTGGAAAGAAACATCACAGTGAAATGCGAATTTCAAATTCAAAATCAGCGGCTCCCGTTACCACAGTATAAGAGATTTTGGCTTGTTTGGTTTTGTTCCGAGGCAGAAAATAGCATCCAATGGCCTAAAAACCCTGTCGTCGTACCGTAAGTCTACGGTAGTGAAGAGTGGTAGATTCGCTCCTTACTATAAATCTAAGTTTAATCTCGCTCTACAAGACGGTGCTCAAACCTTCTCGAAGCACTTCATTACAAGAGAGTTATTGACAATAAAACAGCAGGTACCTAATATCATTTTTTGGGACACCCTGCATTTTGGCATTTCTCTCGTAAATCATAGTCTTTGATAGAGACCTTCAATCAGCACGAGCTTCGTACAATTAGAAAAAGCAGGTAATAGAATCTATGATATTAATTGCTCAGGTTTTTATTGCAAGTTTCAGATTTTTTATGACCTCACACAGAAAATTCGAATTTTGACTAATTTTCTTCTACCGCTTTTATCTATGCAACAGATGATCATTAGCGAGCAGCCAAGTCATTGTAAAGAGCATGACTTAGTCTTTGACTAAATATAAAAGCAGTCAAATCGGCTGGAAAAATAAGAAGTTATGAATGTTTGAATTTGGTGCAAAAGAACTTACGGGACGATCTAATATCAAGCCCATGTATCCATATTCTGCAGAATATGGTATTGTTGTGATTGTTAATGATCAGTTGTTTCATAGTGATCTGCCTCGCGTAGTCGATTGGAACCTCAGAGTGCGCGGGAATGAGCGCTATAAAAGGCGCCCATTCTTCACCTCAGTCAGTTCTAAAGTTCTATTGTCATTCACTGCCTCTATTTCTGTTTATTTATATTTATCCTTATAAATATTCCTGATTTTTCCTGCGCTTCCACCCAGGACGAAGACTTCGATGTGTTCGAAGCTCAAGGACACAACAGTGGCGATCAGGAGCGGCGGTACTAGTCGAAGAAGTAGCGGAGCGAACGAAGTCCTGGGGATCCAATTCGAAGGGGAGACTGCAGAGAGCGGTCAAAACAAATGAAGGGCTCGGAGAAATTGCTGATCTTGCTCCATGAATTGCGAGAAGAACGAAGAGAGAAGGAGCTTTTCAAGCACATCACAGGTACGAAGCGGTAGCTCAGTCAAGATCCCGAACGTGATGCCTGCTCACAGCCATAGGATCGAAAAATCCTACTTCGACCCCGAAGCGGACATGTGCTTCAGTAAATGGTATGCGCGCTATAAGGACGTCTTCGTCGAAGATGCAAAGCAACTCGCAGAAAGTGCCAGTGTGAGCTACTTTGGAGAAAATGGACAAGGATAGTTTCGAAAAATACCATAGGCATGTGTTATCGAAGGAGGTAACATCGATTGAATTCGAAGAAACTGTCGAAACGTTGAGTTGTTCAACGTGAAGATTTCGGAATTCACTATGCGATACCAGTGTTTGGGAATGGAGAAGGCGAATTCCGAAGATTGTGTACTTTTGTGGATTTTTGGCCGAAAGAGCCCAAAAGAAGCCGAAATTGGGCAGCGACTCATAGCCGTACTGGACAAGGAGTACAAGGCAGGACGAAAAATGTCGCTACAAGTTGTACCTAGAATGCGAAAACTTCCTGAGTTTCAAGAATTATAGCGAAACTGTAACTGGTTGTGCGAAAATTGTCAAAGCAACAAGCAAGGAGAAACCCAATAAGCCGGAATGCTGGACTTGGGTAAAGCTCACTTCGCCAGGGAAGGCAAATCGAAGCTGTGGTTTTGCAAGAAGTGCAAGAAGACAGGTCACAAGGAGAAGTTTTGCGAATAAGTGGCGGAGAGAAGGGCACTTGTGCAGCAAGATGCAAAGAGAAGAATTCATAGAAGCAGCGATAACAGTAGAACAGGAGTTGGACGAAACCAAAACGACATGTGCGTAGTGTTGCGAAGGTTGCGAACAGATGATGGAAGTTAACTCGACTCGCATGTATTAGGTTGTTGCATAAGCTGTCCGAATTTTTGCCTTATGTTTGAAGCAGCTGTTCTAAGTAAATTTCATCTCTAATGCGGTATTGTTAGCATCATTAAAAAGTGCTTTTCTTGCGCTTTCCAAGGCATATCAAATTTCAATAAAATTCTTAGTGAAAGAGATTCCAGGCCTAAAATCTCCAAGGTCGAGATACGTTCCCACCCTAGAAATATATTCTTGCGAGGAAATCTCCATAATGCGTCCTTCAGGTCAAGTTTTTAAATGGTTGCAGAATAAGGGTGTAATAGGCTAGCTTAAGTAAGTTTAGTTTCACGAAGAAGTCTTGCTACTAAATTTATTGTCAAACATTAATATTCTGTATAGATGTTTTACAAGCAATAACTTTCTGGGAATAGAATTAATCGATAAGCTCAAAGTTGGAGGTGCTAGGGCAAAGCAAGAGCTAGCAGGGCCCATCCACCATTTACTTTTCGGCGCTCAGTCAGTTGTAAAATTTTCATAATTCGGAAATAGGCATGCACACATGCGCTGAAGCGAGGTCAAAAAGTGGCTAGATTTTCGTTCGGTTAAAGAAGTCTCTCTGCAACGCAGACCCTACGGGCTCTTTTATGGTGCAAAATAATCTACGAAAAATTCTCTATCTATCCGTAGTTAGACAAGATGCCTATGAGTTCTCATAAGGGAGCATTGCCATGTCAAAAAAGACAGGTCTGAAGAAAAACGCTGTGAAGCTTTTGAGTTCTTGCTTCTCCCTTCATATGGATTTTCGCAGGTTTCAAAATGTATCTGATAGTCAAGAAATTGCTCAACACGACGAAACTAGGATCTAAGAAAAAAGTTGACATTGAAAGAAGTTATGACATTTTGAACTCAAAAACAAATCGGACAGAACGTGCGCACCCAATAAGTTGATGCAAAAGTGAATAGCCACCCACTTAGTTTCCTGTTGGATACAGGATCAGACATCACGCTGCTGAATGAATCAATTTGGAAGAGCATGGGTGCTCCTCGACTGAAGCAGACAAGCGTGGTTGTCAAGAACGCTAGTGGAGGTTCGATGAAAGTCCATGAAAAGCTGTGGTGCGACTACGAGGTCAAAGGATCCAAAAGTGAAGGCTACGCATCCGTGGCGCCCCACAACTCACGGCTAGGATTGGAGTGGATCCAGAAGAACGAAGATATGTCCTATCACATGAGCAGAATGGTTGCGGGAGTGAAGCTGCAACAAAATGGTGCTATCCCTGAGAAGCTGAAAGAAGCTTACCCGGAGATCTGCAAAGGTTTGGGATTGCGCATGAAGGAAAAGACACAAATGTTGGTAAATGGAATTGCTCGTCTAGTATTCAAAGCTTGTAGGCCTGTTCCACATGCTGCATTCGAAGTTGTCGAAAGGGAACAGAACAGGTTACTAGAATTGAAGGTTATAAGTCCATTGACACACGGTGACAGCTCCTATCGTATGCGTCAGGAAGGCGAATGAATTGCGAGTGTGCGCTGATTTCTTAATTGGACTCAACAAAGCGTTGGAGTCGTACGATTATCCGTTACCATTGCCGGAGGATGTATTCGCATCGCTCAATAGACGTACAATATTTTGCAGATAGACTTGTCGGACGCCTATCCGAAAGTCGAGTTATCAGAGGAAGTTATCAGGAGCATCTGTGTCATCCGAGAAGAGTTACGCTCCAGTTTCTGCTGCACTGCGTTCAAATAAGAAATATGTCAGGCATTGTTACTTTTTACCGTACAGGGGCGCACAGATCGCGCTCTCATACGTATGTCAGTAATTCACTGTGAGCAAGTCTGTGCCGTGTAAGGCTAAACATTTTCGTTTCACCTGTTACGCATTTGCTTGTGGCTAAATCTCGCCAAAATACGCGCTTTTCAGTTCGGATATAGGAAGCGCGAATTTGTTAACTCTCTTTATTCGGCTTTTTCCGGCTGCAAAGTGATCTTTTCTCTATCTATCCATTGTTAGATAAGATGCCTATCAACTCCTATAAGAAAGCATTACCATATCAACAATTTTGAAGAAAAACGCTATGAAGATTTTGAGTTCTTGTTTCTTCCTTAACAAGAATTTTCGCAGATTTTAATATGTGTCTGATAGCCAAGAACTGCTCAACATACAGAAACTAGTTTGGAAAAAAAGTTGACTTTCAAAGAAGTTATGACATTTTGAACTTAAAAAATTTAAATCGGACAGAATTTATGCAGCAGCCTAATATATATGGTCAGCTAGCGATATTCTACGCTCCACCGCAGAAAAGTTGAAAAAAAATGTTTTTAAATACATTATCGAAAATTATGCATATCCAGTAAACTTCTTGAAATTATTCTTAAAGTTCTTCGTCAGAGCTGATCTTTACTTCATCCAATGGTTTTCTGCTGCTTGTAAAAGGCGGTCCTCACCTTACTTTATTCTTAGCTTACGCCTTAAAGTGGGCGGCATATTCGCATATGCGGAGTAGCAACTGTGCTAAAACGGATATGTACGAATTTAAATCCATCCGAGTAGGAAGACACATCACCTCAGACGTTATCTTCTCACCTTTGGCCTAAATATCAAGTATCTCTCACAATGAAAGTGCATGATACCGACTTTTGAGCTGCTCAGCAGACAACATAGAATCTTGCAGTGGTGTACCCAGGATTTCCGTTCAGGGGAGGGAAGAGGGGACACGACAAAAAATTTTGAACTTCCCAAATTTTGTGGGCCCCTGACCCCGAAGTTTCAGAAAAAGAACTCGTGGCGGCCACGACCTTCAAAAAAATTTTCTTACTAATTACTAGGCTAATTTGAATTTTCAATAATTTTCAAAGATTATTGTAATTTTACAAGTGAAAACAAGTTGCTTACATTTTTATAACACATTTAAGTAACTTTCAAAAATTTCGCCATTCTGGGAGGTGGGGGGGGGGGGGAGAGAGGAGACACCCCAAGAGTCTGGCTGATATGAGCAGTCGAGTCTTAAGTACTGTCAAGTCAGTTGCTCTCTTCATTTGGTCACAAGTACTTCCATCTTACTTATAATCAGGGGCAAGGTTCACGATATTCTATGTGTTCGTGTTCGTCCGTTACGAAATCCATAGAGCGAGTTCATAGCTCTAACCAAAGTTATGAGACCTTTTGCATAACATATGCTCCTAACTGCTGGTTCATTATGCAAAGTTTCTAGCGGATCCGATACGTGGATCCTGCAGAAGTTCCGCATAAGACCAATGCATATTTTTTTATGCTCGTAAAAATTGACCTAACCTTTGATTTAACTGGCTGGCGGCTGGAAGGCGGGCTTTGTGACCTAATTAAGGACCCTCGCGCTCGCTACGCAGTCTGCATCCTCTCTTGCGCGTGCTTTCTGTCATAATCTAGCTTTAATTACGAAACCAAGCCCCGCCTTCCAACCGCCAAGCCAGTTGGACCAAAGAGTACTTGGAATTCTTTGCGAGTTTCAGTTCATGTTTCTGTTAAACGGAATGCTACCTTGAAAAGTATCGTTGTCTTTAAACTTATCACAAAAACGCCTTGTCATGATGCAATCAGACGTTAGTGAGCAAATGGGCAAATGCTGGCATCAGACGCTTTTGTATATATTATTAAGCAATATTGTTGTATTTTACAAACATGTTCATATGCCCTTTATGATAATTATCATACTTTCTTATATATAAAGTATGAGTATGTGAAGATCACCGAAGCATGTGTTTTTCTTGACAGAAGGTTGACAAGGATAGCAGCTGCCTCAGCCCATGCTCAAATGTTTCATTGTAGCATGCAGTCATAGAAGAACACGATCGAACAGAAATTTTACCATTCACATCATTCTTCGAGCATGTCTTCTTACCCTACCCATATACCCGACGGCATTCCCAAAAGAGGCTCTTCTCCCAGGCGCACCTCTAATCATCCACGGACTTCCTCTAAAACTATACCTTGTATTTTTGATGGGACTACTCCAAGCGGTGTTTCTGGGACTCCTGGGAATGATTTTTGGGATATTTCTCCCAAAATGGTTACTCGTACTCACCCTTAAAGGATTTCTCCCAGCAAAAATATTGGTATTCTTGGTCCGAGGAAAACCATTCCTGGCGGCATTCATCAGATTCATCCGCCTGACAGTTCTTCCGTAGGTAGGCCTCCTATTCATCCCATAAGCATAGGTCCGTGAAACAATCCTCCTACCAGCACTTCCGTTACCCATCCACTTATTAATTTTCCGGTGAGTAGGCCTCCTATTCATCCCATAAGCATTGGTCTGTGGGGGAATCCTCCTTCCAGCATTTCTGTTACCCATCCACTGATTAATTTTCCCGTGAGTAGGCCTCCTATTCATCCCAGCATTGTTCTGTGGGGAAATCCTCCTACCAGCATTTCTGTTACCCATCCGCTGATTAATTTTCCCGTGAGTAGGCCTCCTGTTCATCCCATAAGCATAGGTCCGTGAAACAATCCTCCTACCAGCACTTCCGTTACCCATCCACTTATTAATTTTCCGGTGAGTAGGCCTCCTATTCATCCCATAAGCATTGGTCCGTGGAAAATTCCTCTTACCAGCATTCCTGTTACCCATCCGCGGATTACTTTCCCCGTAAGTAGACCTTGTAATGGGGCTCGCATCTGAGCGACGCCTCCCAGAAGCTCTTCTTCCCCGAGCACCCCCGGGGCCCCGATTGCTATTCTTTTTATTGCTACTCCTTTCTGGGCGATGCTTTGTACTCGTTTTGAGAATATTTCCTCTCCAAACTCGAGGAAGATTGCTCTTTCCATTGCTAGTCTTTCCTGAGCGGCGATTTATACTCTTTCCAAAGAAATTTGTTCCCCAACCATTCTGAGGATTTGAGCTATTTTTTTTCGTGGGCTTTCTGTTAGTCCTCTTCTTGATTTCATTTCTTTTATTGTCATTATACGGACTAAAACCTCTATTGGAGAACTTTTTTGTAGCTCTGCTATTGCTGCCTCCTCTTGGTGGCATTCTCCCACGTTGGGTTTGTCCTAATGGTAGTTTGCTATATGATTGCTTTCTTTTCGATAGCATGTATCCTCTTTGTGAAAAGTTTCGTATCGATTCCACTCTTCGTGATGGTTTCCTTCCACCCAAAGTCCTCCTGCCAGCATTTCCCATTCTCTTCTCACTATCATAATCTGTTGCGGGAATCTTTTCGATGACCTTTCGCCTTCCGCGCCCCCTTATAATCCTCTTTCTAGAATCTTCCCCCATGCCGGCCTTTTCTCTTGGTGTAACCCTTCGTGGTGGCTCTCCACCTAACGGTCCTCCTCCTGATGGCATTCCTCCTAATGATGCACCATTTCCTGTTCTTCTCCCTAATGGAGCTGCTTTTGGTGGTTTGCGCTGCCTTTTTCCTGATGGTCGTTCCCGTGAACTTATCGTTGGTGAACGTTTCCTTGGCGACAATGCCCTCGTTTGCTTCACTGATGGACTGTTTCCTTCTGGTAACATTTTCTTTGGTGGCATCCTTGATTGGTTCCCTCGAAACTTTTTCGGAAATTCTGAGTTGCGTTTCCGTTGCATTTCCTTCGTTAACCTTTTCTCTGGTGATATTTTCCTCGATGACTTTCCTGGTGGCAATTCCTTTCCTAGTCTTTCTGTTCGATGTTGGTTTCGTATCCATGACAATTTGTTTTCTGGACCTTCTTTCTTTTGTCGATTTTTTTTCAGTGATCTTACCTTTCTTGATAGAGACTTTTTTTTTGGTCTTCTTTCTGGTGAAACTGATGATATTCGTTCCGGCGGTTTCTTCTTTGATGAACTTTGGTCTCGTGGCGTTTCCTTAGAGAGCCTCCCTAAAGACTTTCTTTCTCGTAACCCTCTTTTTGATGGAGCTGCTAGTATCGGCTTCCTTAAGCTTTTCCTTGCTGGACCTCCTTGTGGTGAAGTTCCTTTCAAAGTTTTGCGGTTGTTGTTTTTTTCTGTCTTCCCGATGGCGTCTTTTTCGGTAATTTTGCTTCTAGTAGGCGACGCGTTTTCTGATAACATTCCTTTCAATGGCTTCCGTGATTTGATTTCCACTCGTTCAGTCTTCTCTGATGAAATTCTGTTCAATGGCTTCCGTGATTTGATTTCCGCTCGTTCAGTCTTCTCTGATAACATTCTGTTCAATGGCTTGCGTGATGTGACGTCCTTCTTCCTTCCACTTGTCTTTTCGTTAGCCTCTTCTTCGTTGAAATTCCTCTTGACGGCACTTTTTGTCTGTAAATTTTCTTTTGGCGTCTTTTTCAATGGCTTTCCTATGCTCGTGTTCTTCTCGAAAGGACTACTCTTGGTTAGGCTTTCCCTGGCGCCCCTCTTCTCGGTAGTTTTTCTCTTGGTGGCCTTCAAATTAGCAACATTTGTCTTGGTGAACTTTTCTTTCTGTGGTGTGTTTCCTGATGGCATTCTTTTTTCTCTTGGCAATATTTCTCTTAATGCTCCTCCTACTAACCTATCTCTTTTTGACCTTTCTCTTGGTTGCTCTCCTGCTGGTGTGGCTCCTTCCTGAGGCTCTCTTCCCGCTAACCCTCCTGGCAGCCCTCTTTTCGGTGCCCCTCCTGCCTCTGCTCCCGGTGGCTTTCCGCGTAGTTGACCTCCACCTGACGGCTCTCCTCCCGGTGGCTCTCTTCGTGGTTGCCCTCCACCTGATGGCTCTCCTCCCGGTAAAGTTCCTCCTGGCAGCCCTCTTTCCAGTGCCCCTCCTCCCGGTGGCTCTTCTCGTAGTTGCCCTCCACCTGATGGATCTCCTCCCGGTAACATCCCTCCTGCCAGCCCTCTTTCCAGTGCCCCTCCTCCTGGTGGCTTTCCCCGCAGTTGCACTCCACCTAATGGCTCTCCTCCAGGTGGCATCCCTCCTGGCAGCCCTCTTTCCGGTGCCCCTCCTCTCGGCGACTCTCCTCGCAGTTGCACTCCACCTAATGGCTCTCCTCCCGGTGGCATCCCTCCTGGCAGCCCTCTTTCCGGTGCTCCTCCACCCAATGGCTCTCCTAGTTGCCCTCCACCTGATGGAGCTCCTCTTGGGTATCCTCCTACTGGTAACCCACCATGTGTCCCACCACAACCACATGGAGTTCCTCCTAATGCCATTCCTCCTGGTTGCTCTCCCCCCACTGGCCCTCCTCCTGCCATTCCTCCTGGCTGCTCTCCTTGTGAAGGCCCTGCTCCTGATGGCCCTCCTCCTGGTGGTCCTTCACCTGATAGCCCTAATCCGTTCAGCAATCCTCCTAGTAGCCCTCCCCCTGGTAGCCCTCCCCCATTCAGCAATCCTTCTAGTAGCCCTCGTCCTGGTAGTTCTCCTCCTGACGGTCCTTCACCTGGCGGTTCTTGTCCTTGTGGCCCTCCTGGTGTTTCGTCTTCCACTGGCATTTCTCCTGATGGTCCTTCCCCTGGTGGTTCATGTTCTGATGGCTCTCCACCTCGGGGTTCTTCTTCCGCTGGCATTTCTCCTTGTGGTCCTCTTCCTGGTGGTTCTCCTTCCTGTGGCATTTCTTCTGATGGTCCTTCTCCTTCTCGTTCTTCTTCCACTGGCAATTCTCCTTGTGTTCGTCCTCTTGGAGGTCTTTGTGGCGCTCCTCCTGTTGCTTCTCCTGGCGCTCCTCCTTCATCATTTGTTCTCGTTGATTTCCTCGCTTTTATCCTGATGCCGATTTTTCTTCTTTCTTTTCTAATAGCAGGGTTCCTTCTTCTTGCAATTCTTCCGGTTTCTTTCCTTCTTCTTTCGTTTCTGTAAGCGGCTTTTCTTTCTCTTTCTTTTCTCTTAATCTCCCTTTTTCTTCTTCTATTTCTTGTGGTGGTCTTCTCTCTTTTTTCCGTTTCTCCTAATGGCTTTCCTTCGTCTTTCATTTCTTCTAATGGTTCTTCCTCTACTTTGATTTCTCCTGATGGCACTTCAGATGTTATATCCCTTGGTGGCGTTACTTGTAAAGATGGCGTTTCATGCACTAAACCTTTGAATGAGTGTCTTTGCAGAGCTCGTTCAAATCCAACTGCGGACAATTTGATCGGGTCTAAATTTGTGGTAGTATGCAAAACAGCAATCGAAAGACTTTATAGAAGAGTAACAGACACTCAGGTAGAAGAATGGCTGGAGCCACTAGTGGTATCATTGAGTGCCATGCTGTTGTGCAGAAGAGATAGATTAGCAGCGCAAATACGAGCATATCTACCCTGAAATATTGGTACAATGATGTGAGAATGTAGAAAAGACGCAAAAATATTTCAAAACTGTAATCAAAGGACTCTTATTTTGATTCCGTATGCATCAAATTGAAAGAACACATGTTTTCAGCATTTTCAAGGAGAAGTTAGTGCATTTCCCCCGCAATAGTCGGTCGCCTCATCGTGGCGTGGGGGTGACACTGGAAGTCGAACTGCGATGCACAGCCGAGTGTATACTCTGGTAGGGCTCCCAAGCTGTGAAGGAGTTCGACGTTTCCGGTTTCGGCCGGATGCCTAGCCAAGAACTGGCCACGCCAGATCCTCCACCGTCTGGCTTCTTCTGGTCGCTAGGCGGTACCTCCCCGTACCAAGCCCGGGGTCAGCGATCGCCCCGTGGAAATTAAGAGTAGGCCTAGTAAGCCACCTCTTGTAGGGGAAAATTCATATTACTCCTCCAGTTAGAAGATTAGAAAGAAACCCTGCACATCGTATCCCGCCTACGGCGCCGGGTGGTAGCAAGAACGATGTCAGGGTACTCAGGGCGCCTTTCGGATTGGACAAAAACGACACGTCTGCCCGGACGACACGCCATGGAGACTGCCTCATGTTCTGCACCTACAACGCCAGGACAGTCTCCACAAACGCCGACCTCCACGCTCTTCTCGACGCTGCAGAGCACATCAACTACCACATCATCGCTCTGCAGGAAACGAAGTCCAGGAAGAAGGACGTGCGACAGATGAGTGATGGGACCCTCATAATTCGTGGTGAAAAGGTTTCATCACGAAACGTGGGAGGCGTCGGCTTTGTCGTCCATCCATCTATCGTCCATCTTGTCGATTCGCACGAGATCCTATCACCTCGACTAGGCATCCTATGACTACGCCCTCCACGTCAGAAGACCATCAGTATCATCAACTGCTACTCGCCAACATCAGCAGCTGACGACTCAGAACTAGATGCTTTCTACGAAGACGTGGAGGAGGTCGTCCGCAATGAAAAGTCCTTCTACAAGTATGTTGTGGGCGACTTCAATGCGAAAATCGGGATGCCACTAGAAAAGGAATATAGGATCGGGAAGTTTGGATATGGGCTCCGAAACGAAAACGGCAACCGTCTCGTTGGGCTCCTCTCCGCCGCACGACTCTTCCATGGAAACTCCATCTTCATGAAGAAAGAATATCGCCGGTGGACTTGGGAATCGCCCAACGGAACGACTCATGCTGAGATCGACCACATTCCCACCAACCGAAGGTGGAGCTTACTCGATGTCTCTGTAGTTCCATCCTTCTGTAGTAGCTCCGATCACCGCCTCCTTCGAGCGAAGATACGACTCAGCCGAAGGCTGGAAAAGAAAGTCTGTCATAGTGCCGCGAGAAGGAAGGAAGTCGTTTATGGCGGTAACAGGCTGGAAGAACTCATATCAAGTTGTGACTGGCCCATCGAGGAGGACCCAACGTACGACTACGACCGACTTTTGAAAGGATTGCGAGCCTGCGGAGAATGCGCCTCAGTGACTTCTGAGAAGAACTTGGACCGCATCTCGAATACCACCAAGGAATTGCTCGAAAGAAGAAGATCATTGAGGCAGGATCCGAATGCAACTCATCTCGAGCGACTGATAGCCAACACCAGTTGCAGAACAGCTTTGCAAGAGGATCTCAGGAAGTACAGGCAAGCAAGATACTGGAAGCAGCCGAAAGAAGACGAAGTCTCAAGAAGTGCCGAAGGGACCTCTGCGAATATCACGTACCGCTGGCTGCACTACTGAACGAAGACGGGACTCCGACTTCTTCCCGATACAAGATGGAATCTATCGCGAAGAATTTCTACACCAACCTCTTCCGCTCATCAACACCCGTGCCGATGCCCGTTTTCCCACTGGAGAAGTACCACCACGAATTCTACCTGCTGAAGTGCGCACGGCGATTCAGACCGTGAAGACATCAACGGCTCCAGAACCACACCATCTTTCCGTCGAACTTCTGCGAGCCGGAGGACACCGTCTACACGAGATTCTAGCGTCGCATTTGACATCTTACCTTCAGAAGGAGAAGATTCCTGACCAGTGGAGAACGTCAATAACCGTCCTTCTCTTCAAGAAGGGTGAACGGGAGGATCTTCGGAACTATCGTCCAATATGCTTGCTGAGTGTGCTGTACAAGCTTTTCACGAAGATTATCCTCGCTCGCATATCAAGGACACTAGATGAAGCCCAACCCCAAGAACAAGCTGGATTTCGCAAAGGATTCAGCTGCATGGACCACATCCAGACCGTTTCGAGGGTCATAGAAGTCTGCCGGGAGTACCGACTGCCTCTCGTCCTAACCTTTGTCGACTACGAGAAAGCCTTTGACAGCGTCGAAACCAAGGCCATCCTGTCTGCGCTAGTCGATCAAGGAGTGGACCCAGCTTACGTGAGGACGTTAGCCGACTGCTACAAGGACTGTACAACGACGATGCAGCTATTCCATCGCCCCCTGACCATACCAATCGGGAAGGGGGTCCGACAACTCAGATAATCGCCGGGGGCAGGCGGTCCGCAAACTCGCGCTTTTCTGCAGGCGGTCAGCAGAATTTTGGGGCGTGGCCAAACCTTCAGCGGGCGGTACTTCCGCGTTCTGCCAGCGGGCAGCAATACAGAATTTTCTGCGAGCGCTCGTCAAATAATATCTTCCAGCGAGCGCTGGCCAAACCTTCAGCAAGCGCTCGGACTCTTTTTAGGTATTTTCGGGCGTACATCGAGCGCAGGTAAGACTCTGTGTGGCAGAGGTGTCACCGTTGGTTTAATTACTCAAGTTTGAGGTACTTTCTCCCAGCGGAAAGTACCTGGGGGTTGCCGGTCCTCCACAAAGGAACGTGCGGCCCTCGAAATTTTTGCATATTCTCGCGGAAAGTCCGCGAGAATGCGGCCACTGCGCCGCAGTTAATCTATCAGGAAACCGCGATTGTTCTCCAAGCATTCGTCTTTAATTTTGCCAACTTTCTTCCAAATTTCTGCAAGCGGGCCGCAAAAAATCAACGAACTATTTTTCCGGTGCGCGCTTGCTCAAAATTCGCATGGCCGCCTGCCCCCGGCGGTTATCTGAGAAGGCGACACAATCTCGCCGAAGCTGTTCACCGCGGCCTTGCAGTGGGTGATGAAGTCACTGGACTGGGACGAGAGAGGCATACGAGTTGATGGGAGATTCCTATCCAACCTTCGTTTTGCGAATGACATCGTCCTTTTCTCGAGCAGTATCACTGAAGCAGAGGCGATGCTGAAGGAACTAAACGAAGTAGGGAAGAAGGTCGGACTGCGAATAAATCGGAAGAAGACTCAGTTCATGAAGAACGCCCTTTGCGAAGATGCGGAAATGGAATTGGAAGGCACACCGATTATGGAGACGTCTTCCTACGTGTATCTCGGACGTTCGATGAACATGGAGAACGACTTGAGGGAAGAACTTAACAGGAGAAGAAGAGCAGCCTGGGCCGCCTTCGGGCCTCTGAAGGAAGCCACCGACCAACTGACGGACCCGGAGCTTCGTGCCCACCTGTTCGACTCAACCGTTCTCCCGGCGCTCTGTTACGCAGCTGAGACTTGGGCCGACACTGTAGCCACGTCGAAAGCTTTACGGGACACCCACAGAGCGCTCGAGCGCAGTCTTCTGAAAATGACCCGACGCAAGCAACATCTAGTCGGACTTCGCAGCACGGATATGAGAAGAATGTCCCGTCTTCGTGACCCGGCGGAATACGTCGCGAAAGCCAAACACCGATGGGCCGGTCACATAATGAGAAGAACAGACGACAGATGGACACTAAGAACATCGGAGTGGATTCCTCGCGAAGCCAAACGTCCTCGAGGAAGACCACCGACGAGATGGGCAGACGTGTTCGTGGAACGGATGGACCAGCTGAGAAATCAGCTGGATACGACTTTCGCCCATGGAACTTGTGGACGCAGCCACCGACGACGGCCAAGAAGATCGTGGATGTCTGAAGCGAGGGACAGGGAAAACTGGCGACTTCTGTACTGGGGCCCGCACGTCACGTGAGGACGGGCCATCTAAGTATCTAAGTATCTAAGTAAGTTAGTGCATTTTGGTGCCGAGAAACTTTGCCAGCTTTTCATACTTTAGAAACTGCAAAGGTAGCTAAGGAGTGATTTCAGAGCAGTTGCTGTGTGAATACAAAATGGCCGGAGGATTTTTCGATGGGGCAAACCAAAATCTATATGTTAGCACTACTAAGCTTTGTAAAATGCAATTTTTATGCGAGATGCTAGCGCGCGATTGTGTTTTCCAGCTTTCGGGCTGTATTTTTTCTCAAACAGCCATTAAAAAATACGGCGCATGCAGGTTGTATATGTTTGGGTGCGTATATTACTTGTGACTATAGAGGAGGTTTGTATGATTTTTTTGGCTCACTAGGGAGGTCGATTAGCCAAAGTGTCCCCTTCAAATGAGTCTTATACCACTTTAAAGAGCATCAACGCTGATTCCAAATCTGATTTCATTATCTGCCAAGCGCCTCTGTATGCCGAGTTATGTATATTTTTGGTGCGAAAAATGAATGCATGGTAAAATCAAGTTTTGCGGTCTCTTCAGCGCTCAAATAGAGCAGTATCATATACTAGCTGGCTTACCCGGCTCCGCCGTATGTTCCGAATAGAAAATTCCATTTCTTAACCGATCGCGACCAAACTTGGCACACATACACTTCGGGCCCCGGCGGGTGCCACAGTCCACTTTTCGTTATCGACCGATGTCGATTTTATCGATTCAAATTTTGCAAAAAAT